>JARYGA010019663.1:0-22737 GCA_030545235.1 Helianthus tuberosus | reverse complement strand
GGCCATCTTGGATCTGAAATGTTTATACTAATTATTAAACATTTCATTTTATAACATATGCATCTTTCACTTTGGTTTAGCCAAGTTCACAACTTGCTTAAACCGTTTATGTTTGGTGCACTTTCCGGGTTTGAGTGTATTACGCACTCTTCCCGTGTACATTAAATCAAATTCCTTTTTTTCTAACGTTTTAATAAAATCTACTAAAATAACGAATTCTGACCGAATGTTTGATCAAGCTTCGAACCGAACACATTTGTCAACAACCTTGAGCTCTGATTACCAACTTGTAAGACCCATCTCAAATTAACTCGATTATAATACTTAAAATGCATTTTATATGAAAATATGACTTTTCTAAAACTTTATCAAGTTAACATCCATACATGATTAAAGTATTCAAAATATAGTAACAAGTGTTTACAACTTTCATTTTTAAACTAAAACAAAAGAAAGACATCGCGGCAGCTTCATTTGATTTGTGTTCGGTTCACTTCGTTGCTTGATCGACATCCGGGTGGTAGCTACATTCACCTAATACAAAAACCAACTTAAAAGTTAGTTTTGACATCATAGAAACAAGTATAATCAAGTTCCAATATCAAATAAATGAAAACAAAAATAAAAATTCAGAACTAGGTCTCTCGCGCCACGCGAGAGACTTCTTAAACTCGTTCACGGGCCGTGACCGGCCCCGCGTGTCATGCCAGATCAGCCGTGCCCCATCATGTGCCACGGGGGAGATAATTTTCCAGCAGGTCCACTTTCTGGACCTACATATTCGCCCAACTCCATTTTTTACAAAAATAAAACTTCAAATGGTTTGGTTGTGTTTGGAAATGTGAGAGACCCGGGTTCGAGTCCCGGTTCACTCATTTTTCTTTTTGATTCAGTAACTTGTTTTATTTTCTAATAAATGCACAAATAGTCCCTGTTATTTTCTTCTCATAATTACACAAGCAATCCCTGAGGTTTAACTAACTAACTAAGTTATAACTTAGTTAACTAAACTCATTAACCAGTTTAAATATAAAAAAAAAAAACTTTGTAATTGATTATTTAAACCAATTAATTAACTAAAAAACATAAATAACTATTTTTGATAGTTAAATTAAAAGTAAAAAAAATGCATCAACGCCAATTTAATTCGCAAAAAATAAATTCCGAGGTTTCAAAGGTTAGGATCCGGATTTCAAAACGGGTCGGATTTTGGATATCCATTTTTTACGGATGTTATGGTCTCCCCTACTTTTGGAGATTTCATCCTCGAAATCTAAGAGGAAGACGTCTGAAAAGATGGCATTCTTGCTAAAATGTTTGTCTTAAACTTTGAAGTGTGAAGTGAGTTGAAAATGCGTAAGTATAAGTTGTTGACAAAAATGATAAAAGATAAAAACTTGACCGTATGGTTGGCATGATAAAGTTTCATTGAGAACGAAGAAAAATGGTTGGTAACGATCACTGAGGTAAGGAAATCACCACTGAGGTAAGGAAATCACCACTAGCTCATTGGTGAAGTTGAAAAGTGAGCGGAACTAATCGTCAAGGGGAGGAAACCACTCCTATCTTGATGATAAGCTTCCATATTGTTTTCACGAATGCATCACATAGCATATATAAGGTTCAATTAGTTTCACATAGCATAATCCTGAATTTCACGTAGCATAACATAGAAAATGAAAGCATCGTAAATATAGTTCGTTCACGAGAGTATATTTTTATTTGTTTTTGATTGCGAAGATAGTGTGATTCGTGTCTCCAAGCTTGAAATGAAAGTAACGTTCAAATTTAAAAACACAATAAAATTGAGATAACATAAAAGAGATTTAACGTAAAACGTGGGTTGTCACGGAACGTAACATAAGACTATTCCAAAGTAAATCGAAGTCCTTTTCGAATTAAGGAAACGTGCTTTGACCTAATAGACAAATACTCTCATCGAGGAGCGACTAACGATATTTGTGTCACACCCCAAAAACGTCGCAGCAGAATATAAAATGTAGTGGTGACGGAAGTTGGTACCCATTAATATCTTGTTGAACGATGCATTTAATTGTTGGACATATGGACTTATTTAAAACATAAGTTATTAAACATAACGTTTTAAAACACGACACAACCACCACATAGTTAATTTGTCTTTGATCCTCGCGGATCTTATTACATTCGTCCCAGAAAGTTTAAAAAGATAGTCCAACATTTTCAAGTGACAAAACATGCATCAATAAACACAAGATACGCCATGATTCCCGAAGCCGAACTCAAGTACCTGTAGAACACGTTTAAAATCAAGTGTCAACACAAAGGAAGGTGAGTTCACATATTCAAATTTAAACAATTTGATCCTAAGGAAAAGCTTTCTAATTATGTGTTTATTATAAAACATCCATATAATTTTAGAAAATCCATTTATTTCCTTAATAAAATCCATGGGTCATCCGTCGTAGGTTTTTCAATTGAAGCCTCGACAATAGGGCATTTTCCCAAGTTTTGTATATTAAATTTATAGCGTCAAGTGTTCGGACTCGTAAGTTAGCTAGACATTACGAACTATATATTTACAATGTAGAGATAATCAAGGCTAGACTATAAACAGAATATCAATTCGTCATTTGACTTGACACGGGGCGACCGGTCACGACGGGGTTGTCAACCCGATAGATCTACCAATAATTCCTCGTGTGCAATACTTAAATGATTAAACGACATCATTGGCGCATGGTCCATATCGAGACCATCTATGATGCCTGCCTCACGTACAATATATATATATCCTACTAATATGACAAATTAAATATAAATGGTTGTACGGAATTTACTGAAATCCCTTGGACGAAGCAAACCCGTCCCAACAACACGGTCGGTTTTTCCTCTTAAACACCGTACCATCCCAGTTTCTCCTCGAAACATATATTTATCAAAAACGTTTTATCTCGAAAACGTATAATTTATCAAAACTCCATATATTTTCAACGAAAATATATGATTTATATTAAAAGGTATTTTTTTAATTCAAAAACATTATTAAACCCTTTAGGCGTGTTCTTTCCCCCCAAAACATATACAAAACAGTAAAAAGAGGGGGTTTAGTGACACTCACCTTTGGGTGCGTATTTTTAAATAGCGCAATCCCACAGATTGATTTCTACACGTCCTATTATATGTAGGAACGATTTTTAAATTAATATATCACAAAAATCCTAAGTTTCTCCGTTTCTTAAAATTGTCACATAACTTTGGGATTTTCTCGAAAAGTTATCGTTTTTTATTATGTTGGCACATTAATATATATATATATGAGTCCATATATTTATATTTTTAAGATTTTTCGACTTGAACAATTTTATTGGTGAATGTTATCATGTAAATCCGTTAACACTCCCGTTTATACGTAATATATCTACGGTTTGCCGTCGTAATATATATACATAAACGTTCACATAAATTATTATCAAAACACGCGTAATCTCATTAACTTATCTATTTTATCATTTTTAAGGCATGTATACATAAAATAACTTATATGTATCAAATTTCATGCTCGAAAAACAAGTTACACGTTTAACGCGATCTTTAGTGTATCTATCACATAAAACGCACAAGTATACATGCATAATCTAAATTACCCAATATCATGCTAAAACTTAACATATTTTTACATTCACATCTTTAAATCACATAACACATCTTAACACATAAGGTTTACTCAAAAATTACCCATACTGGTGTTCCTTGAAAAACGCGTATTTTAGCGATTCTTTAACGTTTTCGGGCGTCGGAAGTCACGTATGACCAACCAAACACCAAGTAAACTTAAAATTAGTTAAAATAATTATTTTTAAACTAAAAATATCAGTTTACTTACTGATCTAAATCAGTTTCATAAAAATCGTTCAAAAAGGCGATTTTTGACCGTTTTAACGCATAGTTTTGCGTTAAACGTTACTATAATCATCCCAACTCAGAATAACTTGAAATTTTAACACAATACATGTTATTTACTGATTAAAATAGTGATTATAATCAGATTAGTGCAGTTTTTGTGTAAGTCACATAAATCATGCAATTTCACATATCTTACAACTCCTAATGCACCAAGTACAACATGCAAGGCTAGTAAACATTATGACAAAGTTATATATCATTAGACACTTCAAAATAATCTTATTTTAGTGTTTGTAATCTGATTAAAACTGATTTTTATTAAATCATACTCAAATGATCATTTCATGCCTTCACATCATCATGTATGTTCACATATGTGCATCTAATGCACTCATACAACATCATCATCATCATTTATGATCTAATCATACTCTAGAACACATTAACATCATGTTCTTACAAAATATAACACACATAATCATGATCATCCAATCATTCATAATCATTCATGCAAGTATCCTTCACATTTAAGATTATATGATAACTTTTATATGCATGCATACATATATACATATACATACGAAATACGAAATACATACACACATATAAACTTCCAAAAATTTACTTTTCAACATATCACTTTCAAATCTTAAATCACTTTAGAACATTTTTGTATGACACTTGTTGATTCTCACATGCATCTTACCTTTCAAGAAATCAGGTAACTCAAGAAATCTTTCAACAATCATCAAAAACACAAACATATAGACCTACACACACATTCACGGCCATACATACATACATGCTTACACCCATTTTTTTTATTTCATTCAAAAACCCATTTGTTTTCAGTTTCAAGTTAGTGTTTATGTCACACCCCGACCGCGTAAAACAACGAAACCGTGGCGGAAACGTCGGGGAGTGGAGCGACAGAATTATTGTTTCACAACCATGGATTCAAAAGTTTCGTTTTATTTAGTTATTAAACATTTAATTTGTCTTGAAATTAAAACAAACAAGTTCACATCTTGACTATCATCGTTATTAAGTCACTAAGGCCTTGTCCAGTCCTAAGTGAGCATGCATCCTAGTTGCAATCAACATCATCAAACAACACCACCTGAAACATATGTAAAAATAAAGTCAGCAAAGAAATACCGGCGGGCACATAGGTTTTGTGAGAGTGTCAGATTCATGGCTCGAATTCGTATTGCAATACCTCGTTTGACTACAAGAGTCGATAATAGAAAACCTTGTTTTGAAAAGAGTTTGGTATTGTAATATGGAATAACCAGCTCAAAATAACTTGGTTATAGTTTATAAAATCTTGTTGCCATGTATCTTAACCCAAAATATTTGTTTAAGTAAACCAAATTGTAAATCGTTCTCGTAATAAAACTCGTATGGTATATATCGTTTAGTAAACATCGTTGCGTGTCTTCGTTCAAAAATCGTTCGTCCAAGTGAACTAAATATGTAATATGATAAAAGCACTTATATATAAGAAGTACCAGCGGCGTATCTACCATGCTTTTATCACATTACCAACGTCCTGTTATCTAATCACTTACCAAAAACCGATCGTTTAAATCGTTTAACTCGTTCATGTAATAGACCATCGTTCATTTGTTTAAATCGTTCCAAATCGTTCCAAATCATTCAAATCGGTCATAAACATTCAATCGTTCAAAATCGTTCAATCGTTCAATCATTCAAAATCGTTCAATCGTTCAAATCGTTCTCGTTTTAATTGTGAAAACTAACTTTTGGTCATCTCGCTTATAACATTCAAACCTTCGCAACTCGTCCATCGTTCAACTCGTATTAACAAACCACCATAGGGTAAGTTAACAATCATCAGATTCAGTCGTTACCCACATAACCCCCACACATAACCATGGTGGCAGTCCGATAACGGGATTTGTCAGATCCTATGGTAGCATAACCTAATACTGGTCAGCTTGATCATTGTTAATGAATGTCATTCGTTATGTAAATACGTGCAACAAGTTCGTTCACATTATCGAAATCGTTATGTTTAATATAAACCATAGTATCCGTTTTTGAAATCATCGTTGAAAACATCGAAATCGTTTAACACATATGAATCACCCCAAAACAATTGAAAACAATAAAATAGGGGAACTATGTACTCACATAGTAGTGCAAAGTATCCTCGATCTAATTAACTTAACGAAGCTCAGGCAAGCCAAGGAAATCAAGTAGCACCTACTAATCGGATCGCTAGTTAATAAATCGACACCTAAATCGGAAGATCGGGTAGAATGAGGTCTTGTAAACCAAATGAGTATTGGAACTCATGTGAGATAGTTTAACAAAGCCTACATTCTAAATCGGAACCTATCCTAAGTGCTTACGACCCGTTACGACCCATTAAGGTAGCATACGCTACTTTAACGCGTCGTTCGCGCAAAATGCGTGTTTGAGACACCTAACTAGTCCTATAACAAGTATTATATGCCCTAACATGTTTAAATATGTTGCATAATCAGTTTAAGTGATAAAAGTTAAGTTACATATGCTTGAAATCGAATTATGCATGAAAAAGCCATTTTGGTCATTTTCCTAAGGCATATAAACTACCTATCATACAACTAATTAAACTAAGTGACCATAAGGTATAACCTTGGAAGGTTATTCCCTATACAACTATGGTCACTAAATGTGCTTGGTCGGATCCTAACGATCGACCAAACAGGTCGGGTTCGAAAGTCTAAGCGGTTGTCAAGACCGCTTGACTTACGACCCTAAACTAGCACTAGACTAAAAGTGACGAGTTAAACATTTTAAAACATGTTTAACTAAGTTAGAAAACAAGTTTGATATCAAAACAAAGTGTTTGATACCCGAAAATAGCTTCGTCGCAAAATACGCATAAACAAGTATTTTGACCGAAACTTTGACTCGTCACTACGACTAATCGCCGTGGTAATCAGTAGGTATAGTCACATGGGACTATAACCATCGTGATTACGCTCACGTTGCAAAGTTCGAACGTACTTTGACTTGACCAATTCATGGTCAAAGTAGAAAGTCAAAAATTGTATGACTTTCACGCTTGAAAAGCATAAACAAGCATGAAAGAAGCTTACAAAGGGTCCAAGCAAGGAAGAATTGATCCAAAACACTCAGTTATGAAGGCTTAAACTTCAACTTAGAGCAGATTTTGAATCAAATGTGAGGAATGAATGAGAAACCCACTTCTATTTATTGTAAGTTTGGATCAAGGAGATCATTCCATGTGTTAGGAGGTTCAATCTTGACCCTACACTTGTGGAACATGGTTTCTAATACAATGGGATGCTCTAAAACAAGTCCATAGTATTGAAAAATTGCATAAAAGACCCTGAAGTTCAAGTTGGTTGCTGAAAATGGAGTTTCTGTCAAAAGTAGGTCGTCGCATGCTGCCACGGGTACCCCCCCCCCCTTTGCTGTGGCGCGACGCTTGCACCCACCTGAGCTAGAATCTTTCAAAAACTTGCAAAAATGGTCCCTTCAGCATGTTTAAGCCATTTTTGACGCGTTTAAGCCCCGTTAACCCAATTTCAAGGCTCAATAATGTTTTCAAAGTATAGGTAACATAAAATATGCTTGAAAATATCTCGGATGTCAGTTCGTTTGGTCGTACGGTCACTTTATTCGGTTAATTACGACGAAATCTCGAACGGACGCGAAAACGATCCAAATTACACGACGAATGGTATTTTTGCATTCCAATGACTAAAATAATATATTTTAATGATTATAAAATTTTTTGGATATCCGGATATGTTTAGAACGTAAGATATGTGCGAAAATGCAAACTTAAGCACTTTTTGACGCTTTTAGTCCCTATTGATCAAATAAGCGTATTTTCGCATAATGAACCCCTCAAAGCCTATTTCTAAGCTATGTAAAGGATATTTAGGGTATGATTAGCTTATGATCAAGTTTCAGAATGTTCGTTACCATACGAATCGCCATAGTTTTGCAGTTTGACTCAAATAGTCCTTGCGATCGAATAAACTGGTTTTCGACACACCAAACCATCCAAAACTTATTTTTAAGTTATGTAAAGGTTATTTAAGGTATTTTAAGTCTATGTCACTGTTCTGGAGTGTTTTTTGCGTTAAACTAATTACGTTCACGCATCAGTTTGCGTATAACTTTCCAGAAAGCGATTTAAAGCTTGAAATCGAACTAGAATCAAATCGTGAAATCGTCAAACACAAATACACAAATATTAACACCAAAACACATTGTTTTATTGATAATTGAGATTGTTTTACATCGTACATCATTTACAGAGCACAGTTGTCACAGTTTAGATTCAAGAACAAGAGAAACTTTCACTATCATTTTTATCACCATGAATCATGAACAAGATTTGAAAGAAAATATGTTATACCTTCAAGATTCTTAGTGGGTTTTAAGATTAGTGATGATATGAAGCCTTGTTCTTGCTCAATCCTTCTTGAGGTCACTTCTAAACCTTCATGTAAGCTTGAAAACACCTTGGAATGGATATGATTCTTCAAGAAAAGGTTTAAAATTATGAAATGTGTATGTGTTTAGGGGTGTTCGGATGAGCTTGGTATGAGGGAGAGAGAGAGTGAATTTTGAAAAGGTTTCTTGGAAAAATGAGAGTGTATGGAAGCATGTAAGGTTCCACCATTTCCCTAATGGCTATAAGTGGCATGTTGAGAGAATCAAGAGAATGTGGGCAACCCCCATTGCTGCCACCTATCCCCTCTCAAACATGGATTATATATACATACACACATATATATATATGTAAACTTGTGTTAAAAAACAGGTATTTTTAGTGAATACCGGGTATTTTATCTAGCGTTTTAACCCCGTTTTAGTGCATTTTAAATTATTTTTATCATTCTATAAAAATATTCACATAAAATTATTACTGAAATAATTACCAGTTGCCTTGACTGGCTGCGTTGACAGTATTTTGTCTAATACACGCAGTATCGCGCGGAACGCGCTCATACTCGAAAATAGAGTTTCTTAGCGTTTTAATTTATATTTCCTCACGAATATGATTAAAATTATTATTCTAATCATAACAGACTATTTTTAGGATTTTAACACTGATCGGGTGGTCACCGACGTTCGTTTTTTGCATTTTAATCGTTACGCGATAAGCGTTTATTTTATCGTTGCCAACATAATTTTTATAAATGTTTGGACTCACCAACACATTAAATATCATACATAAACATCATAATCAGACATATACAGCCTTTTTATATATTCACTACATGTGTTATAATTGTACGGTACACCCTGAAAAGCCGGGTGTCACAGTCTCCCCCTGTTTAGGGAATTTCGTCCCCGAAATTCTACTTTACAGGTTTCGTTTTCACACTCGGTGGGAGGAGATGAGGATATTTATGTTGCATTTGGTCCTGTCGTTCCCAAGTGAAATCAGGTCATCGCTTAGAATCCCAGCGGACCTTGACCAACTTAATCCTACTCCTCCTGAGTTTTTTGATTTTCTAATCCAGAACCTCTACTGGTTCCTCGATAAACCTCAGTTTATCGTCTACTCGAAACTCTCCAGGGGGTATATTTAGTGTCTCATCAGACAGACACTTTTTCAAGTTGGAGATATGAAATACATGATGAACTCCACTCAATTCCTGCGGCTGCTTAAGCCTATACGCGAATGGTTCAACTCGAGATCCGATTTCGAAAGGACCTATATAACGCGGGCTCAGCTTTCCCCCTTTTCCAAACCTCACAACACCCTTCCATGGCGATACCTTCAACATGACTCGATCACCGACCTGAAACTCCAACGGCTTCCTCCGGTTATCCGCATAACTCTTCTGTCGATCTGTGGCAGCTTTCAACCTATTCTTAATCTGGACAACTTTGTCCGTGGTCTCCTGAATAAGCTCGGGTCTAGTCAAATGCTTCTCGCCGACTTCAGCCCAACAAAGTGGTGATCGTCACTTCCTTCCATACAAGGCTTCAAATGGAGCGGCCTTAATACTTGCGTGGTAACTATTATTGTAGGAAAACTCTGCCAAGGGCAAGTGAGTATCTCAACTTCCACCGAAATCAATCGCACACGCTCTCAACATATCCTCTAACATGTGAATGGTTCTCTCGCTCTGACCATCCGTTTGAGGATGATATGCAGTGCCCATGTCCAAACGAGAACCCAACGACTCTTGAAGAGATCGCCAAAACATGGAGTCAAATCGTTCGTCTCTATCCGAAATAATCGACACAGGTACTCCATGACGGGCTACAATCTCATTAAGGTACAACTGTGATATCTTCTTCGTACTGTCTGTTTCCTTAAGCGCCAAGAAATGAGCAGACTTTGTCAATCGATCCACAATTACCCAGATCATATTATGTCCACGTGACGTACGGGATAACTTGGTGATAAAGTCCATCGTAAGATGTTCCCATTTCCACTTAGGAATCTCTGGTTGCTGCAGGAGCCCAGACGGCTTCTGATGTTCAGCCTTAACCTTAGAGCACGTCAGACATTTACTCACGTAGATCGCAATATCTCTCTTCATCTTTGGCCACCAATAAAACTCCTTGATATCCTGATACATCTTGGTAGAACCCGGGTGAATGGAATATTTGGATTTATGAGCTTCGTTCATAACCAGTTCACAGAGGTTACCTCTAAGCGGAACCCAAACTCGGTTCATGAAGTACATTACTTCATCCGCTTTTGGTATCAGTTTACATTCTAAACCCTTCAAACCTTCTCTTCTCAGGTTTTCATCCTTCAAAGCTTCTCGTTGCGCATTACGAATTCGATCGGTCAAACTCATCTGTATGGTCAAGCCCAAAGCGCGCACACGTAGAGGCTTCTCCCGCCCTTTCCTGCTGAGTGCGTCTGCAACAACGTTTGCTTTTCCCGAGTGATAAAGGATATCACATTCGTAATCATTGAGTAACTCTACACAACGTCATTGTCGCATGTTGAGCTCCTTCTGATCGAGGATGTGCTGGAGGCTCTTATGGTTTGTGTATATCGTACACTTCGTGCCATACAAGTAGTGTCTCCAGATCTTCAAGGCAAACACAACAACTCCTAGCTCCAAATCATGTGTTGTGTAGTTCTTCTCTTGCACTTTCAATTGTCTGGATGCATAGGCTATCACTTGTCCCTTTGCATTAGAATGCATCCGAGGCCCAAACGCGATGCATCACAGTATACAATGAAATCATTACTTCCCTCAGTAAAGGAAAGAATAGGTGCACTACAGAGCTTTTCCTTCAACGTCTGAAAAGCTTCCTCCTGCTTTTCCATCCAATCAAACTTCCTCTCCTTCTGGGTTAATAGCGTCAATGGTTGCGCTATTCTGGAGAAATTCTCAATGAATCTCCGGTACTACCCAGCAAGCCCTAAGAATTGTCGCACCTCTGGCGGAGTCTTTGGTGCTTCCCAATTCTTGATCGCTTCGATCTTAGACGGATCCACATGTATACCTTTCTCGTTTATGACATGTCCGAGAAAATGAACTTCCCGAATCCAGAATTCACATTTAGAGAACTTGGCATATAGCTTTTCTTCCTTCAACAACTCCAAAATCAACTTTAAATGATGCTCATGATCTTCTTTGGTTCGTGAATAGATAAGTATATCGTCGTCGAATACTACCACGAATTTATCCAAGTAGGGTTTGCATACCCTGTTCATGAGATCCATGAACACAGCTGGCGAGCGCATTAGTTAGGCCAAAAGGCATGACTAGAAACTCATAATGGCCATATCATGTTCGAAAAGTTGTCTTCGGAATATCTTCGTCAGCAACCTTCAACTAATGATACCCTGAACGCATATCAATCTTCGAGTAGTAGCTGGATCCCTGTAGCTGAACGAACAAATCATCAATCCTCGGTAAAGGGTACCAATTCTTGATAGTCAACTTGTTCAGCTCTCTGTAATCAATACACATTCTGAAGGATCCATCCTTCTTCTTCACGAAAAAATAGGTGCACCCCAAGGCTAATAACTCGGTCGAATGAAACCTTTGTCTAGTAGCTCTTGAAGCTGATTCGACATTTCTTTCATTTCAGACGGTGCCAATCTATAAGGAGATTTTGCAATTGGTGCAGCACCGGGTATCAGATCGATTCGGAATTCGATCTGTCTCGCACGGGGCAATCCAGGTAAGTCTTCAGGAAAAACTTCTAGATAATCGCGAACAATAGGAATCTCTTCGATCTTCCTACATTCGACCTTTGTATCCACCACGTTGACTAAGAACTCAGGATAACCTTTTCGCAACATCTTGAGCATCTTCATAACACTGATGACACTCGACACTCGACTCGATCGATCTCCGTGAACGACTATCGCTTCACCACCATCAGGACGAGGTATCCTCACTTGCTTCTCCGAGCAAATAATCTCAGCTTTGTTCTTGGACAGCCAATCCATTCCCACAACTACATCGAAGCTCCCAAGCTCCACTTGTAATAAATCGATACTAAAACTATGATCGTCTAACTGGATACTACAGTCACGAACGACCTTACTAGTTTCTATCAGTTTACCATTTGCTAGTTCTATCGAGTACTTCTTATTTAGCTTACTTGTTGGTGAACACAAAAATGGTTCAAAGTTTTTCGAAACAAAACTCAAGTCAGCTTCGGTATCAAAGAGTACGAACGCAGAATGGTTATTGATCAAAAACATACCAGTGACAACAGCAGGATCGTCACGTGCCTTCCCAGCGTTTAGCTCGAACGCTCTACCCCTGGCATTCTGACCCTTTGACTTAGGACAATCCTTCTTGAAATGTCCCTGTTCCCCGCCATGGAAGCATCCATCACGCTTCGCTCCTTCCAAAGTACTTTTAGCATAGCACTCGCGGGTAACATGCCCATTTCGTCCGCATCTGGCGCACTTCTTCTGCTCATCCTCGTGAGTCTTCCTCTCAGAACCACTTCTTCCATCTCTGGCGTCATCCTTTCTAGAGCTGCTAGAACTGGCTAGGTACGCCTTCCTCGAACTGCGCTTCCTGTCACACTTCTCATCAGTTTCCTTTCTCGAGCTCTCGAACTTGCGCTTCTTCGAATCTCCTGACTTAGACTCAGAACGCCCCGACCGTTCAGATTTCGCGTCTGCTTTGGCCTTGCCCAATGACTTCCCGGTTTCCTCCTTTTTATCAAGACCACTTTTGCGTGCAGCGTCGTCTGCTAACGATTTCGCCAATGTAGTAGCCTCTAGGTAGGTGTTGGGTTTCGCGGATGTGACCATGCTGCGAATTCATGGCGACAGCCCCCAGATATACCTCTCTACCTTTACATATTCAGGAGTAACCATTCGTGGAACTAACCTCGCCAAATCGTTAAAACGAGAAGCGTAAGCTCTGACGTTCAGACCTTCCATGGTTAGGTTCCATAAGTTGGTCTCAATTTTCTGAATTTCGTTGCGCGGGCAGTATTCTTTCAGGAGCATCTCTTTAAGTTCGTTCCAGGTTAGACCATAGGCAGCGTCTTCACCCAAAATTTGAACTTGCGAGTTCCACCAGGACAGTGCTTCATCAAGAAAAGAACAAGAAGCATACCTCACCCATTGATCAGCAGCACAACCACCGATTGCCATGACGAATTCCATCATCTCAATCCATCTGGTAATATCTAAGGGTCCTTCGGCACCGGTAAATGATCGTGGGTTACAGCACTGGAATGTTTTATAAGTACATCCGTGAACTGTTCATAAAGTTAATGAAAACCAGGAATACGTTCCAATGATATCGTAACACATGAACTACTAAAACTTTCCAATCATATTTTACCTAGAGGGTTTCCAATATGTGCCCCACCAAAACCATGCCCGTGAGCACCACGTCCACGTCCCTGACCATTATTTTGGTTAGCATTAAGCTGTTCCATGGAAGTATTAACGTGTTGGGCTATGAGTTGAGCCAACTCTTCCGGTGTGGTAGGTAATCCAGAACCCTCTCTTGCTTTTGGCGGCATTTCGTCGTTTCTATTATTACAACAATAATAATCTCATAAGACGATAACCAAGAATAATTCAATCATTAAATGTTAGTGGACCAAACATTGCGCATGTATAATATCCACATATTAATGAGAACAACTTTTAAACCAAAAGTAAATCATTGATATTCGTTATAGAAATTAATTAAACTTGTTTCTAGTACAAACCGACTACCCTTGGCATGTCTACGTCGACACCCATAACAAGTTCACGCAAAATTTCCATGTAATATCCCAATAATGAAACTAGCACACAGGCCCCAAACAAAAGAGTATCAAAAATGTCTAATAATACAACCCATCAAAACAAGCAACAAACAAGCATTAACTCTTCAAACCTAGGAATTCTAACATCTCCCTGACAAGCTTCTCCAGGTCCACTATCCTCTAATGCATCTGGTCTCTTGCAATATCATTTAAAACCTTCAACTCCTCGTGACCATCCATCTGTCCCTCGAGGTCCTTCACCTTACTCTTGGCTGAGTCCAGATATCCGCGCAGAGGGGCGAACTGTTGATCGCAGTGGCAATATCGGTCTACCCTATCCTCTTTCAACTTCTTGGAAGCAGATGTCGTATCAGCGCATGACGTAGATGCGATATCCCCAGCAGGCCTAGTCCTCTTTCTACGACGATAGTAAACCAAAAGAGACGTAGTAGGAGTGTGTGACTCTGTGATAAGTAAAGATGACTCAGATAAAACAGGTGGAGGCATCTCAGCGACAGGCTCGATCACAGTAGCAAGTGGGATGACTGATGGCTCTAACGGTCGAGCCGTGACAATAGTGGCGTCCACCACCGGTGCGATACTAAGAGATCCTCCGACAATAGGGACACCTCTAATCACGTTACCGATAACTTTCACAATGCTAGATGATTGTCCGGTCTCATGAATCGAGAGTGGAGCATCATCGTCATCATCTATCCACCCGTTGCTAGTGAAAGCATATCGGGGGTCTACCTGGCTGGCAAAGGCAGCAGGGTCGACGTGAAAAGATGAGACAAACTTGGCAGTACCAACCATCTGTGGAGTCATGATAAGTATCTCTTGTATAATGGATCTGGGTGAAGTCTCGAAATTTGGCTCGTAACCTGAGTCGTGGATCTCGAAGACCTCGTGTTCGTGCGACACATGTGACACATATATAACCGTACAAGTAAATGTGTGATCAAAAGGAATAGTAACACATAAGGCCCAAATAAACAGAAAATCACGTATGCACATAAACACACAATGGTTTTCATACATGATAAAATTTTCTATATTTATTAAAAAATTTGGGCTTCGAGAATTTTGGAATTTAAATCTCAAAATTCTTCGGTTGAAGGCTAGAGTTTTCTCCCGAAAACATCTAGTTCGCTAACAACCATTGGCTCTGATACCAACTTTTGTCACACCCCAAAAACGTCGCAGCAGAATATAAAACGTAGTGGTGACGGAAGTTGGTGTCCAATAATATCTTGTTGAACGATGCATTTAATTGTTGGACATATGGACTTATTTAAAACATAAGTTATTAAACATAACGTTTTAAAACACGACACAACCACCACATAGTTAAGTTGTCTTTGATCCTCGCAGATCTTATTACATTCATCCCAGAAAGTTTAAAAACTTAGTCCAACATTTTTAAGTGACAAAACATGCATCAACAAACACAAGATACACCATGATTCCCGAAGCCGAACACAAGTATCTGTAGAACACATTTAAAATCAAGTGTCAACACAAAGGAAGGTGAGTTCACATATTCAAATTTAAACAATTTGATCCTAAGGAAAAGCTTTCTAATTATGTGTTTATTATAAAACATCCATATAATTTTAGAAAGTCCATTTATCTCCTTAATAAAATCCATGGGTCATCCGTCGTAGGTTTTTCAATTGAAGCCTTAACAACAGGGCATTTTCCCAAGTTTTGTATATTAAATTTATAGCGTCAAGTGTTCGGACTCGTAAGTTAGCTAGACATTACGAACTATATATTTGCAATGTAGGGATAATCAAGGCTAGACTATAAACAGAATATCAATTCGTCGTTTGACTTGACACGGGGCGACCGGTCACGACGGGGTTGTTAACCCGATAGATCTACCAACAATTCCTCTCTTGCAATACTTAAATGATTAAAGGACATCATTGGTGCATGGTCAATATCAAGACCATCTATGATGCCTGCCTAACGTACAATATATATATCCTACTAATATGACAAATTTAATATAAATGGTTGTACGGAATTTACTGAAATCCCTTGGACCAAGCAAACCCGTCCCAACATACGGTCGGTTTTTTCTCTGAAACATCATACCATCCCAGTTTCTCCTCGAAACACATATTTATCAAAAACGTTTTATCTCGAAAATGTATAATTTATCAAAACTCCATATATTTTCAATGAAAATATATGATTTATATTAAAAGGTACGTTTTAATTCAAAAACATTATTAAACCCTTTTAGGCGTGTTCTTTACCCCAAAACATATACAAAACAGTAAAAAGATGGGGTTTAGTGACACTCACCTTTGGGTGCGTATTTTTAAATAGGGCAATCCCACAGATTAATTTCTACATATCCTATTATATGTAGGAACAATTTTTAAATCAATATATCATAAAAATCCTAAGTTTCTCCGTTTCTTAGAATTGTCACATAACTTTGGGATTTTCTCGAAAAGTTATCGTTTTTTATTATGTTTCCACGTTAATATATATATATGAGTCCATATATTTATGTTTTTAAGATTTTGCGACTTGAATGATTTTATTGGGGACCGTTATCATGTAAATCCATTAACACTCCCGTTTATACGTAATATATCTACGATTTGCTCGTCGTAATATATATATATACATAAATGTTCACATAAATTATTATCAAAACACGCATAATCTCGTTAACTTATCTATTTTGTCATTTTTAAGGAAAGTATACATAAAATATCTTATATGTATCAAATTTCATGCTCGACAAACAAGTTACACGTTTAACGCGATTTTTATCGTTTCTATCACATAAAACGCACAAGTATACATGCAAAATCTAAATTACCCAATATCATGTTAAAACTTAACATATTTTCACATTCACATGTTTAAATCACATAACACATCTTAACACATAAGGTTCACTCAAAAATTACCCATACTAGTGTTCATAGAAAAATGCGTATTTTAGCGATTCGGTAACGTTTTCGGGCGTCGGAAGTCACGTATGACCAACCAAACACCAAGTAAACTTAAAATTAGTTAAAATACTTATTTTTAAACTAAAAATATCAGTTTACTTACTGATCTAAATCTGTTTCATAAAAATCATTCGAAAAGCGGATTTTTGACCGTTTTAACGTATAGTTTTGCGTTAAACGTTACTATAATCATCACAACTCGGAATGACTTGATATTTTAACACAATACATGTTATTTACTGATTAAAATAGTGATTATAATAAGATTAGTGAAGTTTTTGTGTAAGTCACATAAATTACGCAATTTCACGTATATTACAACTCCTAATGCACCAAGTACAACATGCAAGGCTAGTAAACATTATGACAAAGTTATATATCATTAAACACTTCAAAATAATCTTATTTTAGTGTTTGTAATATGATAAAAACTGATTTTTATTAAATTATACTCAAATGATCATTTCATGCCTTCACATCATCATGTATGTTCACATATGTGCATCTAATGCACTCATACAACATCATCATCATCATTTATGATCTAATCATACACTAGAACACATTAACATCATGTTCTTATAAAATATATCACACATCATCATCATCATCCAATCATTCATAATCATTCATGCAAGTATCCTTCACATTTAAGATTATATGATAACTTTTATATGCATTCATACATATATACATATATATACGAAATACATACACACATATAAACTTCCAAAAATTTACTTTTCAACATATCACTTTCAAATCTTAAATCACTTTAGAACATTCTTGTATGACACTTGTTGATTCTCACAAGCATCCTACTTTTCAAGAAATCAAGTAACTCAAGAAATCTTTCAACAATCATCAAAAACACAAACATATACACCTACACACACATTCACGGCCATACATACATACATGCTTACACCCATTTTTTATTTCATTCAAAAACTCATTTGTTTTTAGTTTCAAGTTAGTGTTGAGATTCAAGAACGAGAGAAACGTTCACTATCATTTTTATCACCATGAATCATGAACAAGATTTGAAAGAAAATATGTTATACCTTTAAGATTCTTAGTGGGTTTTAAGATTAGTGATGATATGAAGCCTTGTTCTTGTTCAAACTGTCACAACCCCCGACCCCTATCCCGGGAGCGGGCGGCCGTGGCCAGTTTCAGTGGTATCGGTGTTTATAAATTTGGCAGCGGAAAGTTTCATCAGGACCATAGTTAGGAAATATTTTATCAGAGTTAAACACCAAAATATTTAAATTAAAGAAATGGGATAAAACGCAAGTTTCTCTGGTAATACGTTTATAAGTGGGACAAAACCCAAATTTTCATTTTGATGCATCTATAGGGAATAACCCCAATTATTGAAAACAAATTCTCATTTTTAATTAGGTCACTTTTATTGCCACTTTTCTAAGCCTTCAGTGCTCTCCAGCTGGCTTTTATTGGCTTCACACTAAGTTAACTGAAACACGTGTTTAAAAACATTTTGTCAGTGGAAAATACTGGTGAGTGAATCTCAGTTTAATCAAGTTTAATAAAAACCATTGTATAGTATTGAGGGCGGTCTCGCAATTACATTTGTTTCCAAGTTATATCAATTAACATCCATGGTATTGTCAGACCTGACTTGTGGAAATGTTACTCCTTGACCAGGTGGTAACAAATTTTGTATACAAAATCCCAACATACTCATGATAATTGTATTCTTACAAATACTCAATAACTATTTAATATATAATTAATCGTGTGAGGTTTTGTAAAAATAGTTTGTAAAAAGGAGATTACTCACATTGCGGTTATATGGCTTTCCTTTGTGACTTCCTGGTTATAATCTAGTTAAATAAACAATGCACCCATGTTAGTATACTAACCCATTTTAACATTAGTAATACCCTCCCCGAGACGACATTCCAACGACTACGTCGGGCAGAACCACGACAGCCGTTACGGAACCCTAGATCAATCGGGCAGTGTATCTAATACGTATCCAGGGGTTATGATACTTACAACGGGGCAGAGCTTCGCTAATTAGGGGGGTATAATGCCCGGGTATAGGGCCTACACTATAGAAATTGAGAGAGAAAATTGAATTCTGAACGAATTGGATGAACAGCCTATCGCTTCTATTTGTAGGGGCTGATTTCGAGTTTTACGCGCGCGGCCCGAGTAAGATGTAGCTAAGGGCTACGCGGCCCGCGAGGTCCAGAAAAGGCGGCTAGGGTTTGCTGAGTCATCGACACGTGGCGACTTGTGGTGTCTTCCGGATATTGAGCTGTCGCGGCCCGCGTAAGTCGAAGATATAGTCTTCGCGGGCCGCGAGCGATGCTAGAATCTTGTTTTTATTTAATTTTTAAAATAATAAAGGTATTCGGGATCGGTTTTCGTATACGGGGTGTATTTTATGACATATAGGTGTATTCTAAATATATTAGGGGTGTCAGAAATATTTTTGGAGGGTTGATATATCTTGGTACAACTCCTGGATTATTTAATAAAATATATAGTGCATTCATATTCAGTATAGTAACCCAATTCCACTTTATCCCTACGTCACGAGACAGAACCCCAATGAATTTAGGCAGAGCCTTAACATACGTTACGGGGCCCTAGATCAATTGGACAGGGTATCAGTTATTAGGGGTTACAATACTTAAAATGGGATAGGGCTTTGAAGTATTATATATAGAATACTTTAAGAAAAATAGATATAAGATGGTGAGACAGAAAGGAATGAGTAGAGGGAATTGTGAAATGGCCATCTCTATTTATAGTACTTTCAAATTTCTTAGAGAGTAAGTTTGCATGGGATGCTTTTTGATTTGAAGTCTTACACGTACACACTTACGTGAGTTTTGAATTTAATGTAAGTTATGATTATTTTATTATTTTATTTTTTATAATTATAATTCATGCCTATGTGTGTTTTGTAATGTAAGTTAAGATTTTCCTTTTATTATTATCTCATTATTATAATTATAATTAATTTAACTGCTTCATTCATTTGGCGTGTATAACTTCTAAAATATAACATTGTATAAAATAATAAATATGTTTTTAGAATGAGAATATGTGTATCTACATTTTGAACCAAGTTTCTTAAAAATGGAGTAAGTTCAATTATAATGTATTTTTATAATTTAATTATTAAATGGTTCCTAGGCCCGTCTAAGTAATTCATATTTCTATCGGTCAACTTACCCATGACCTATTCGTGTAATAACTTTATTTTAAATTTAGAAATTTTGGGAATGTTACATCCTCACCACCTTGTTTTAAATCTCGTCCTCGAGATTTGGGCTACGATATCTTCTTGGGGTTACGTCACTTCTTTTAGTGAGTAAAACAATATATCATGGTGTCTGGGATGGAATTAAAAGATCAATATAAAAATATCATAGGATAGTTGGAATTTATGGTCTCAAAACTTAGTTTCAGGAATTGAAGTTAACCAAATGAGATGAAATAATACCATTAACAAGGTGATTAAGTTTCAAAAGAGATATTTGATAGACATAGAATTTAAAATGCAATGATTTGTAGAAACAATAGGATTCAATGCCAGAAAAGAATTTACTTTGATCACTAATTGAGGGAGATTCTGAATCAATAATCTCAATTTGTGAATGGAAGTATGAAAAATGATTTTGTCAATGATCAACCCAGAAATCAATAACGTTTATTTGGAAAGGATACACTGGACAATACAATAGAATTTAGTGTATCATGGTCTTAATACATAATTGTATCAAGACTACTTGAAAAATGATGTATGATTAGGGTTTACGATTAGCACAGGCTACAATTTTTTTACAGACACCGCAAGGTGTTGTAATGATTGAAAGAATTCAATAATTATGGTGACCGGATGAATTCACCGTTTTCGAAATTAACTGAGAGTTTCAAGGAAGCGAATCTGGATATTTCAAAAGATAAGATGTTCAAATGATCATAGAAATGAATTTGTAGGGTTTAAATTCAATGATGAAAGAAATATTGGAGGTACGTTGGAATAAGAATTTAGGTACCTTTATCTTAACACAAAATTGAATTAAGACTGGTTTACGATAATGAATCAATAAATAGATAAATTCATACCTTGGTGTGAAAATGAAATGAGTTAAAGTTTCAAAGAAATCCCCACCGCAAGGTGTTATGTTTTAACAAATAACATATCGAAATTCAGATAATGAGATTACCTCGAATATGATGATCTCAATTCATCATATGGGATTTTGAATTGAATGGGTATTGTGAACAAGTTCAAACAATTTAGCTTGGTTTGGACATATTCCAACAATGGATGTATATATCTACAAGAAATGGTTTTAATGAAAATCTGGCAACTCTGAAAAGAAGAGAAGTTTTACAAGAAATCGGTTGATTCGATTATCAAAAGTCAGCATTTTAAAATCAGGGGGGAATTTATTAAGACTCATGAGTAGATGATCTTTTTGAATTAAATTCACATGCATGACAACCAATGCACGTACAACATAGGAAATTGGTCAAGCGATGAGACAAATAAGAGTTGACTCTATAAAAGAAAAAACAAAGACCTTTTATTGATGAAGTTTTGATCGGAATTAAAAGTCAACTAATAATTAAGTGCAGATAAAATATAAGGGTGCTTTATTTTAGAAGTTGCTGTTGGCTCGGGTGTTATAAATTTTTATGCGTTCTCCTTAGCTTCATCGGGGGTTTCGATCCTTGTTGTCGGGTGCCTTAGATAGTTTCGGATAGTAGCGACGGACGTGGCCTGGATCTCTACATTTGTAACATACGTTAGTTTCCCTTTTCCTTCTACATTCTTCTTCTACATGTCCAGCTTTCTTGCAGAAGTTACAGCGAAGTGTCTTCTTAAAATAACGTTCTCTTGCGTGCTTTTTGTTGTTGCTGGTAGGTTGTGCGATTTCTGGTTTCATTCCTTTGTCGTTGGAGGATTTGTTAGAGTAGAATTCCTTATAAGAGTAGCCGTAGGTTGTGGTTTTCTTTCGTTTAGAAGATGGAGTTTTGATACGAATATCATGACTTCCGTTGATACTAGGGCTAGGTATGAAGTGATGGGTATGCCTACAGTGTATAGTACGATCTTCGTTTATAGGCACAAAAATATTAATAGCTTCAATGATCGAGGGTATGGCATTTGATATTCCTTGAGCTATTATATTTTCTATAGTGTTTTTATCCAAAGAATTTTCATTACTGGTCTGGATTTCTTGATCACATGCTATTTCCTTTGACATCTGATTTACAAATATGCTTACATATAATTATCATAGAACTAGGTAATTATACAGGCACGTTTTGTTTAACACAATTATAGTCATAACTCATCAGTATTATGTGTTATTAACGTATACATATAAACATGTTATATCTTAACATTTTCTCTTAAAATACAAGGAAGATGTATATCTTATATGTGTTGTTTCTTCCTTTGATATAATAGCTTTTATATATTGTCTTAATTATATTTCCAGGGCTTATGGCTGAATTGGTATTCAAAAATAAAGATAAAAGCTTTATATGAAATTCTGAGATTGTCTGTCATTGATCCATTTATTGTTTTTCAAGAGGTAGTGCTAATACATATATCCTTAAGGTATCTTTTAAATTAAAGAATAGATGTAGGTTTGTTTCTTTT
>JARYGA010019662.1:0-19439 GCA_030545235.1 Helianthus tuberosus | reverse complement strand
AAAATCCATTGAGATTTGTTCCCATTTCCACTTGGGAATCTCAGGTTGTTGCAGAAGTCCCGAAGGCTTCTGGTATTCCGCCTTGACCTTAGCGCACGTTAAACATTTGCTTACGTAAACAGCAACGTCGCCTTTCATCCTAGGCCACCAATAGTAATCTTTGAGATCCTGGTACATCTTATCCGATCCAGGGTGGATAGAGTACCGTGACTTGTGCGCTTCGTCGAAAATAGCTTCCCTTAATCCACCAAACAAAGGAACCCAAATCCTTCTCTCAAAACATAGCGTTCCTTCCTTGTTTGGTACTAAAAGCTTCTCCATTCCACGGAGATATTCTTCCTCAAGGTTTCCCTCCTTGAGAGCTTCCTTTTGTGCAGCACAAATGCGCAAGGAAAGGTCGGTTCGTATAATCATTTCCAAAGCTCTAACCCTTATGGGCTTGATTCTCTCTTTACGACTTAGGGCATCGGCGACTACATTCGCCTTCCCTGGGTGATACTTTATCTCGCAGTCGTAGTCGTTTAACAATTCAACCCATCGTCTTTGCCTCATATTCAACTCCTTCTGGTTGAATATATGCTGTAGGCTCTTGTGATCTGTGAAGATTGTGCACTTCGTACCGTACAGGTAGTGTCTCCAGATCTTTAAAGCAAAAACCACTGCGCCAAGCTCTAAATCGTGTGTGGTATAATTCTTTTCGTGCACTTTCAGTTGGCGTGATGCGTAAGCAATGACCTGTTGGCGTTGCATCAACACACAACCCAGTCCTTGACGTGATGCGTCGCAGTATACCACAAAGTCATCAGTACCTTCTGGTAGAGCTAAGATTGGCGCGTTACAGAGCTTATCCTTTAATATCTGAAACGCCTCATCCTGTTTGATTCCCCAATCAAACGTCTTGTCCTTCTGCGTGAGGAGTGTCAATGGTTGAGCGATCTTTGAAAAATCCTCGATGAACCTCCGATAGTAGCCAGCCAAACCCAAGAATTGTCGAATCTCGGTTGGCGTTGTAGGCGTTTCCCATTCCTTGATCGCCTCGATCTTTGTGGGATCAACATGAATTCCATCCCCATTAACCACATGTCCGAGAAACTGGACTTCGCGTAGCCAAAACTCGCACTTGGAGAATTTGGCGTACAGCTGTTCCTTCTTTAGCAGCTCCAGTATGGTTCTAAGATGTTGTTCGTGTTCAGCCTTCGTCTTTGAGTAAATCAAGATGTCGTCGATGAATACAATCACGAACTTGTCCAGGTATGGCTTGCAAACCCTATTCATTAGATCCATGAATACCGCAGGCGCGTTTGTCAAGCCAAATGGCATAACGAGGAACTCGTAGTGTCCATAACGAGTTCGGAAGGCTGTTTTCGGGATACTTTCCTCCTGTATCCTTAGTTGATGGTATCCAGATCGAAGATCGATCTTAGAGTAACAGCTTGAACCTTGAAGTTGATCGAACAGATCGTCGATTCTAGGCAGAGGATACCTGTTCTTGATCGTCAGCTTGTTCAATTCTCTGTAGTCAATACACATGCGGAAACTTCCGTCCTTCTTCTTGACAAACAAGACCGGAGCTCCCCAAGGCGAGAAGCTTGGTCGGATAAAACCCTTGTCTAACAACTCTTGAAGTTGTGTCGACAATTCCTGCATCTCAGACGGAGCAAGTCTGTACGGTGCCTTAGCCACAGGCGCGGTGCCTGGAACTAAGTCAATGTGAAACTCCACTTGCCTCTGAGGTGGCAGTCCAGGTAAGTCTTCTGGGAAGACTTCGGGATACTCCCTTACGACAGGGATGTCCTCGATCCTTGGCTCGGCAGCCTTCTTGTCCACGATGTGCGCCAGAAAAGCAACACCTCCCTTCTGCAAACACTTCCTTGCTTTCAAACAGCTGATAATCCGCAACGGCGTCTCACGCTTCTCTCCATGAACAACAATGGTCTCACCATCCTCGGTTGGAATACGAACAACCTTTTCGTGGCAAACTATCTCAGCTTTATTGCCTGATAACCAATCCATTCCTACTACCACGTCGAAACTTCCCAATTGGACTGGTAGTAGATCCAAAGCAAAATCACGTTCTCCTAGTTCGATCACACAGCCTCTGATAACTTCATCGGCTTCCACTAACTTTCCATTAGCCAATTCGATTGCGTACGGGACATCTAACTTATTAGCGGCTAATCCAAGTATATTCTTAAATTCTAGTGATACGAAGCTATAGTCGGCACCAGTATCAAATAAAACAGATGCATAGCGTTGATTCACAGGGAACGTACCAGTGACAACGTTGGGATCCTGGCGTGCTTCCCGTGCACCGATTTGGAACACTCTTCCCCGGGCTTGGTTCAATCCCGGGCAGTCCCTCTTGAAGTGCCCAACGTCACCGCAATGAAAACATCCTAATCTTTTTCCACTTCCCGCACCATCCCCAACTGGCGGGTTGTTTTGATTGGCAGTTCCGGCTTGATTTGCATTGTAGCCTTGATTATTCCCTTGTGGGCGATTTCCCAAACCACCACGATTATCGTTTCTATTCATATCTCCTCCCTGGCCTCCCCGGCCCGCACTAGCCCAACATGATTCCTTTGAGTGGCCCGGTTTTCCACAAGATTCACAAACTCTCACGTTACAATGGCCAGTATGGTGGCGTTGGCAGTTGTTGCATTTGGGCTGGGTGCCCTGGTACCCTTTTCCTTTCTTGGTACTGCCAGCTGTTTTTCCTTTCTTTACTGCCATACTGACGCCTTGTTTGAAGTTTGAAAACTTCCTTTTGTTGTCTCCTGAGGACTCAACGTGAGTCTCTGTCTTCTTTGCCTTGACTTCATCAAACTTGTTTAGACGAATCGCCTCCTCGGTGAGAGCCACGCTCAAATCGATGGCTTCAGTGATAGTCGCTGGTTTGGAGGAGGTTACCATGCTTATTATTTGGGGAGCCAAACCCCAAATGAAGCGCTCGATTCGCTTGTATTCTGGCATGACCATATAAGGAACCACTTGAGATAGGTCATGAAACCTCTGAACGTACTCTGCTACCTTCGGACCGTCCATTTTTAGGTGCCAGAACTCAGTCTCCAATCGCTGAATTTCTGCGCGGGAACAGTACTTCTTGCGCATAAGCTCTTTCAGCTCTGCCCAGGTCAGTGCGTAGGCGGCAGCTTCGCCTAACGTCTGGACTTGTAAGTTCCACCAAGATAGGGCTCCGTCTAGAAACAGCCCTGAGATGTAAGTGACCTGCTGGTCGAGCGCACATTTGCTCATGCGGATGGTGGAATCAGTCTTCTCGGCCCAACGAGTAAAAGCGATAGCGCCTCCGGTGCCATCGAAGTTGGTGGGCTTGCAGTCTAAGAACTGCTTGTATGTGCACCCTGCACATTCATTGCAACACGTGATAGATATTAGCTTTCTTGCTAAGGAAATCCGTTTAGGTCATGGTATGTCTTAATGACTTAAATATTACCGTGTGGTGGATTATTGTTGCCCTGGTTAATACTTCCGCTCGTTCCGGGCTGAGATGCTGCATACTGTGCTATGGCAGCGGCAATGATTTGTTGCAGTTCTGCCTCGTTAGTGGGCATGCGCGTTTCGCGTCTTGGCGGCATCTTCTAAAAGACGTTTCACATAGGTTAGTGAAGTGTACGTATGCATTCAACAATACCAACACATAACATTTCATGTTATCAACAAGTCAATCACCTAACCTCTTATGTTATAGGGCATAAACAATTAATTGAACATCGCATGTGATGAGAATACTGCGATTGTATTGCCACAATTCGAGACCACAATGTAAAGCTCACAATTACACTACTATATCATACTACATCAATGACTTAGTAGGGGACGACCCTAGACAAGTCGTGCGATCGCTGGTCATGTTCAGGAGTCTCTGGTTCGTCCTTTCTCAAATTTCAGGACTCCACGTCAAGTTTCTGAATTCCAGTCCTAAAGCAACATTTCTTCTCAATCGTTTCCCTGAGCTCGTACCCGCTCAGTGCATAAGTAGCATCTTGTACCAGGGATCTAATCCTGGAGGTTCCATTATGAGAGTGTGCTATCTAGAAATATCCCCGAGATATAGGTAACACTCTGTTGGGGCGAATAGTTGCTCATTCTTAGAATGGAGTTGGTCTCTTCGGACCAACGAACAAATGCATCGGTGCCTCCCGTTCCGTCAAAGTTTAAAGGCTTGCAGTTCAGGAACTGTTTATAGGTGCAGCCAGTTGGAGAGTTATTTCCAGTAATGCCATCGTTGTACTTAGAGTGGAGGGCTTCATGTCGTGCATTTATCTGCGAGATGCGTTCTTGCAGCTCGGCTTCTGTCCTTGGTAACGTACTGGTGTTTGTGTCACGCCTGGGTGACATTTCCTTTTGTCGAAGTGGTGTGAAGCGGGTTAGACAACGTCTCAATTGTCTATGGGGTGTATATAGCAACATATGCCATCATGTAATCACCCAATTTCATACGCAAATATACTCACTGTTTGAGTGGGGAAGTAAATTTCCGAGCCTTAACATAGGCTTGCCTATTTGGCTTGTTGCTTGTAATAGAATGAACTCGAGGCTACATCGCCTAGGTCATTTGTGTTTAAGTTATTTCCTGCTGCATTGGTTATCATCAGCTTGACCTGCAGAGTCCACCAGGATTCCTGTGCACTACAAATCGTTATTACGTGGGCCCCCGTAATAATAAATTGTCTTGCACAGTTACCCCAAATTTTCTCTCATCCAAGCAGATGATCAATCAAGGAGCAACAGCCGGTGCATTGGCATGAACAGAGTCATACTCCAACGCGGGGTCAGGAGCAATGCCTGGCTCAGGGGTCACGGCTAGCTTCGAATCGAAAGCTCCATCTCAAAATCAGCTGGATTAACAATCACAGGGGTTACAGGATCCCCCAAGGGCTGGTCTAAGTGCATGAACTCAATGTCATGGTCTGGATCAACACCAGGCGGAAAAACAGGATTGTCCTCAATATCGCGATCAAACTAAAAACTGTGTGCGGGATCCGGTGCAGCTAATGATGCTCTATCAGGGTCAGCGTCGAGTAAGTAGTGCTGCATTCCCTGTATGTGCGAAGATGCGGATGTTAGAAACTCAAATGAGTCTGGGATAGGGGAATGGACATGAGTTTCCCCTTACAGGAGCGTCCGCATGCAGTAGCCTAATACCAGCAGCAATAGGGCCTCGCCCTCAAGTGGGTCCTCCTCTTAGTAGTTCGACATCGTCTTCAGAGACAACGTCGGGGGCATATCAACAACGAGATAAGCGGCAAGGGGCACAGGAGCAGGGATCACCGCCAGTGGTAAATTCCCATCAAGATGTCCATCAGTAGGCTCTGCTACGACTTCAGGCAGTGCACAAAGGGCTGAAAGTCGTCATTGTCTGTGCCGGTAGTATCAGAAATGTACACCTCGTGCTTTGTTGAACTACGTCGTCTGATACTATGGTCATGGGGTTCGTAGTGCCCATCTTTCTAGTACTTGATGAAAGCATAACGTTTGTAACACATATACGTATAATAATCAATCATATAATCAGATAGTCACATAAGTCATCAAGCAAGCATCCAACACTTCTAACTAGCCAACACTTCTAGTCCCACTAGCCAACACTTCTAGTCCCACTAGCCAACACTTCTAGTCCCACTAGCCAACACTTCTAGTCCCACTAGTCAACACTTCTAGTCCCACTAGCCAACACTTCTAGTCCCACTAGCCAACACTTCTAGTCCCACTAGTCAACACTTCTAGTCCCACTAGCCAACACTTCTAGTCCCACTAGCCAACACTTCTAGTCCCACTAGCCCCCTATCTCAGCCTCCCAGACTGAGCCTAGAATGATAAATAAAATGTGCTCAACATTTGTTTGTAAAAAGTTGTGGATCTGGACTTAAGTGGTATGCAGAAAAATGTTTTCGTGAGAGCCCTAGTGATCATAGTCTAGACTCGAGACAGAATCCTAGTTCGCTATGATCAGAGCTCTGATACCAAGCTGTCACACCCTGGCTTTGCGGAAGCGTGGTAAATTTTGGTGTGACTTCTTAATACCATAGCTTAACCATAACAAGCTATATGAATTTAAAAACCATGCAAGTCATCCATTAAGTTTGAAAATAACATACAATACCATTGTTTGACGAGAACATACTCCAACAACAATAACCTTGTTCGAAGGACATAACAACTTATAACATAAACATAAACGTGATTTAGGGACTGTGTCTTGTCCAGGTAAGAGACACACCCCCTAAACCTTGATGACTTCATGACAATATGCAGCGGAAAACGTTCCATACCGTGCCAGATCCGTTTAATTTCCTGAAATACATGTGAGTTGAAAAATCAACAATAATGTTGAGCGAGTTCATGTGTAAGTGAGTATGTAAAACACTTGTGAGTATAAAAATAGTTGTGGTATGTAGCAGTTGTAAGAGGACTTGTGATCACCAATGGTTTGCAAGGCCACTGACATATGTGAAGTGCAAATAGGGAGACTCAAACCTAGCAGATTTCGCCACGGCAAAGTATGTGGACAAAGTCACCCCACGGTCCGTTTCTAGTTTGGCCGGGGGCTGGGCTCGCTACACCCAGATAGATCTACCGCTCCTGTCCCTCGGTCCCTCCATGAGGACTAATGGCCCCATGTTGTTCCTATCCACTCACATGATCGTATAACACCTCCTTACGTTAAACATACCGTTGTAAAGTACTCGTAAATCATAGTAACATGTATTTCACCCCCGCAGTTAAGTAAACTGAAAACAGTTAGAGAAAAGGGGGACATGAACTCACAGTGAATGCGCGTCTCTACCAAGTGTCTCCAATACAGTAAGCTGTGCAACGACCTACAAGTGCTAATTCTATTAGACGGACGGCCGTGCCTTAGCTTTACAGTTTATGTCTTTGGGAAATAGTTAGACAACTATTTGGTGTTTATGTTCCGTATACACTTGGTAGTTATTCTTCTTCCCAAGGATGGGGGATACAATACATGTGCGTAAGTTACGTTTTATCAATCTTGTGGTAATGTAATTACCGGTGTAACTTATATGTTAATGTGGAAGCCTTCGTACAGTTTTGGAATCATTAACGCTTGTAAATATTATTTTTACTCTAAAATAATATTTATGTATTTTCACAAAATAATCATAAACAGTGTTGTGACAAATATACTTATCACGTTAATCTTTGTGAAAATCCCACCTCCGAATATTTAGTAAAATATAGTGCTGGCGAAATTTATGTTTCGAAAGTATGTCCAAAAATAGTTCTAACACTTGTTGTGTAAATAAGCCTAAGTGTTAGGTTTTTAGAAAATTTCGCCAGAGTTTCCTCTGTAACTGGAGGTGGCCACGCTTTCAAGCGTATCATTTTCTTTTAACAAATCAAATCAACAATGTTTCCACCTTTAACAAACAATATTTCAACATTAAACTAGTCAAAATGGATATAAATCGCAAACATACATGAACTTGTGGCTTGTGTAAAATATGTAGTAATTCTCCCCATGTTTTTAGTAGATCTTTTTATAAACCCACTCGGTTTCTTGAGAATCTCGTTTTTAAAGAAAATACATTTCCACAACTTCTTGTAAAAAATTTACAAAAATGATTCTTTTTCAAAACTTTGTGTTATACAAGTGTCTACACACTAGTGGGTTCACAAAAATCACTTTTGTTTAGGAAGGACCCGGCTTTAAAATTATGATTTCATTTTACACTTGGTCCTTTGAAAATACCACTTGTAGATCCGTAGATTTACTAGTTTAGAACTCCATTTTGAAAGAAAAATTGTTTTTACACAAGTTCATGTTTATAAGTAGTAGTGGTCTTCATCTAACCACTTTTCACACTTTAACATACACTAGGTCATGTTCCATGAACATGACTTAGTCGGGTTAGATGACGATCCGAACTAACACTAGCATAAAACAACACTAAATAATCATAACAAGACAAGTTTTATAATTTTTACACCAATATTCATCTATTACCCACTTGATTATATTATTTTAGTAGACTTTAAATTTTGTTCTAACATGTTCATAAATTCAACCGTCAAAATTCTTATTAACCACTTTAGAATGGATCAAAAAGGCGTTTTAGAGTCACTTACTACTAGCTCGAGGCTAGGGAAGAAACTAGTCGAAAAACGGTTGGTTAATAGCAACGTAGTGAGGTCCTTGCTATTCCGTATGCACCGAGCCTCCTTATGCGTGACCCTTCTCTTTCGTATGTAAATAATGTGGCTTGATCCAAACTTGAAAATGGTGGGGGTTGGTGTGATCTCTCGGCCGAGAGTTAGCCAAGAAGGTAAGAAAGATGGAAACTTGTTAAGTGTTTTGTGAGTGATATGCAATTACCCTCTAAATCTCTTTATAGACCATCCATCTTTATTGTCCACTATATAAAATGTCATCTTGATATGAGACATTAACCAATAAAATATTCACCATTGTAAGAAGAGTGTCCCTAGGAGGGACCGATCGGATAAAAAGGGGGTGGGGTAATTGGTTTAATTTGAACTAAATGGTTAAGTTATAGTTAGCAAGCTAGAGATTATGATTAGTTATGTGTGTGTTATAATTTATAAAGGGTGTTAGGGTATTCGGGGACCCTAACTGGCTCAGAAAAAAAAATAGTGTCAATGATAATATTTTTATGTCCCGGGTTAAGTCCGGTTGTACGGTTGGATATTACTCCGTTAAAGTGTTAAATAGGTATCTAAAGTGTCGATAATATTATTTTTAGTGACACAGTTTATTCCCGGCACTTTGGAAAGTGTCTAGTAATATTTTTCCAACTTTTTGCACTTTACTAGATTAGGTAAATGCTGAATTTTTATTTAAAGTGCAGAATTTTGTACTCAAAGTACGTTTTAGGCACATCCGGTCACTATAACTAACACCTAGTGACGCAGTTCTACAATCCTCATTTCCCCACACTCTCTACCGGTGTAGTAAAATATTTCTGGCTCATACAGGCCTTAGAGGCAGTGTCTGCCTGATGCTGGCTTTATCAGCATGTTCAATAGGTTATCCGTTATAGTGCTACTGTGCTTTTTGTGCATCATGGTTGTCACTAGGGTTCAGCATGTAAATAATGTAGTGACGGTAAGTAAAGTATGATGCAGGTAAGTACATGTATCAGTAATCAAGTAGCAGTTCATCAGCAAGTTCAAGTAAGCACAGTAATTAAGCAGTAATTAATTATTAATTAAGTCGTACGGATACCTGGTTTAGTGAGGGTTGTCACATTTAACCCTTTATTGCGCAACTTTCAATTAATTACTCAAACGGCTACACTTGATCAACAAGTGGCTCATTTGTGAATATAAAACCGTAGAAGGTTATTTAGAAACTTATTTTAGGTATGTTAATACTTCTAGTTCTTTTATAATTAATGTTTTCGATTTTTCGAAAAATTAGTCCCTAAATTTCAATGTTTGACTTCATTAGGGTTCATTACACGTGTCAATACTTCATTGTACGTGATTTTACGAGGTGTTACATCCTCACCCCCTTAAAAGAAATCTCGACCTCGAGATTTGCTAAAATAATGGAAGTAATTTCTGACGTATCATGGACTTAACTTCCATAGTATATTTGGGCCTCTAAGGGTATCCCAGTTGACCTATACAATAGGTACATACTCTCTTTTGGAGCTTCTTGATCTGTCGGTTCTTAGTCTATACAGGTTTCTCATCCAACCATAAAGTTTCATTAATCTGTCTATTATTATGATAATGGGTCTCAACTTATTGGTGAAACATACCCTTAAATCATCAGTGTGGGTTGCCTCGTGAGCTCCACTAAACTCCTTATATAGGTTTTAGCTTATAGGCTATTGACCTTTGTTGCATTCGATTTCCCGAATGTTCCTATATATCCAGGGCTTAACTTACTCTGAGAAATTGAAATTTAGCACACCCTTCTTAGAGCGATATTTTCGATTGAACCTTATTCCTTATTAAGGACTTAAGAAGGTTGCGACTTTTATCGATCCCAAATTTTCTGCCTATCACTGGCAATCTTTAAGATGATTATGAATTTGAATGATCCTATTTGTTGTTTCCTGTCACACCCCCAAAATCCACACGCGGAGTATCACCGCTTGGAGGCGTGACTGACCAGGATCAAGCCACCAATCATATTGAACAAGCATGTAAGTAAACATAATTCAACCAAACAATATGAAAGGTGTTCAAAACCAAAACATAGTTAAGTGTTTAGCGGAAGCGTAATTGTAAAACCCATTGAAAGTATTAAATACGAAATAAAGTAATGTTCATAGCATGGCACACACTGCCATGTCCCACAACGACCGTTCCTCCCTGTGCAAGCTCCATAAGTACCTAATGACCTGCAAGGCATGTAGCAACGAATCAACAACAAAGTTGAGCGAGTTCACAGTTGGTTGTTCGGTTATAGTATTCATTTCGTAAATCGTTTATTCGTTTTGTAAACTATGTATCGTATTAATTCGTATCGCGGTCATCCTCACATGTTTGCGAAGATTAGTGGGGGCTTCCCATGTGTAATTAGACCACGCGTATCGACTGCTACGAAAATGTAAGAGGTGCCCTAAGTTAATGTCTATCAGCATTAACCCTTTGCCCATAGTCCATTAGTACACGCCCGTCCGACTGGCACGGTGTGAGGTTTGTTAAACCTAATAGCACTATTAACTAATGACCCGCTCGCCATAGGCCTCGGCGATTAAGTCGATAAATGAGGGACTTAAATTTGATAGAGTTGATGGTCTTATGATCGTGTACGTAGGTTTTACGTACGTGCCCTTCAATCCGAGGACAGTAGTAAGTATAAGTGTACGTAGGTTTTACGTACGTGCCCTTCAATTCGAGGATAGTAATAAGTAGTTTAAGTGTAACGATAGTACGAGTAGTTATTCAATCCCATTACCAACCCACCGGGAATCCCATGCCTTGGCTAGTGTGAACTCACCTTGGTTTGCTCGGCAGATACACAGAAAGGTCAAATCTAGCTGCTAGTGGTCAACCACGTCCTAACATGGTTACCATACAAAGTCAGTTTTGGTTTCGAGTAGTGCACATAAGTATCACATAAGCTAGCAGATAAGGAACACATATAGATCATGGTAAACACACTTCATCACGTTTAACAGTTATAACGTATTCAACTTGTGCGATTAAAAGATTGGGCTCGCACAAGCTTAGTGGCCTTGTGCGAGTCATCCGTTGGAGCCCACTAATACCCGGCCCAACATCAAGAAACCCAACAAAACTATAAACATGAACACGGCCCAATCAAATAAATCTAAGCCTTGTGTGATCCGGACAGCTTGTACGATACGGTCGACTTGTGCGATCCGATTGGGTTGTGCGATCAGAACTAGCCCAGCCCAACATGAATATCCGGCCCAACAGTTAAACAAACATAACAACTTGTGCGATCCAACAGTCTTGTGCGACTGGGGACCTCTTGTGCGATCAGGTCATCTTGTGCGACCAGATCAGCTTGTGCGACTAGACTTCTTGTGCGAATGGTTTAAACATCCGAATATTATGTTAATCAGTTACATTGTTTCCATTATCCGATTTAGCCAACAATCAATCAATTATGTGGTTTCCTTTTACAAGATTATCAATCAACACACCAACAGATTCAATCATGCAAATAGATCGATCAAACAAGGATTTAACATTAAATCTCTAAGAACCCTAATCATGTTTCAAGCACACATCTTTAAAACCTTCAAACTATCATCATCAAACCAACCCGAAAGACAGAGACATATCAGCCGATTAACATCTATTCGGTACCAATCATCAACCCTAAGTCAATCTAAACATAAGTTCATCACAGCCGAGAAGATATACATTCGGTTCTTGATTAATATCATGCAATATAAACATTATCGATTGTACATGTGAGCCGATTTTTAAGAACATCAAGATTAATAGTTTACATCATCATCAATCATATATCAATACACAACCATCGAGCAATATAAAATCAAATAACAACAAAACGCTAAACACTAACCAAATCATTCGGATCCAAACACATATATGACCGATCACATATCAATACATCATCACCCGAATAAAACACATAACATGGAACACTAACCGATTTGAGATGGAAGAGGGTGATCCGAACAAGGAAAGATCTTCGATGGAGAGGGTGTTTGGCTGCCGTCGGGTTCGTGAGGGAGAGAGAGAGCACTAGGGTTGGTGTGGTGTTGTGTGTTTAGCAAACAATTGAGAAGTATACCCCTTTCTCCCAATGCTATGCGTGTAAAAGAAGGAGTGGGCCGAACCCCCTTAATGGGTTGCCCATTCGGTTCAAGTTCAAGAGAAGTGGGCCGAGAGTAGTAAAGCCCAAAGGCTTGTGCGTTCGAGTTGCTATTGTGCGATTGGTTTACTTCGTGTGGTTATTCATACATATACATACAAGCACAACACATATTCACATAACATTCACTTATAACATTCATTAAACCAACATGTCAACTAGTCACATAACATTCAAGCATGTTACATCAAGATACAAAGATAGGTTCGGAAATACGAGTTGTCACATTTCCAATGCAACTTCCAGATCCTGATAATTGAACTTACCAATCTATTGTCTTAACAATAGATGTTAACATTCCATCTATACAAGGTCCCCAAAGGAGTAGCCTTGATACTTACATAAAAATTGTTATAGAAAAGACTTATTTTATAGTGAGATGGTTATTCCAACCACTGCTTAAAATTAATCTCAAGGAATAGCTAATCCTTACAGCTAGTCGAACAAATCGACGATCCTGGGCAGCTAATGGCGATTCTTAATTGTTGCCTAAATAGGGTTGCGGTAATCAATGCATAATCAAAATGAACCGTCTTTCTTATTTAACAATACTAAACTCTCAGAATATTGAGTTAGGCTATATGAACCTATATCTTAAAACTTACTTAATCAGGGTTTCGATTATTCCATAATCAACATGGAGTTTTTACAACACTCCAGCCCAAAGCGGGATGCTAATCTTAACTCTACTCGCCTCAGGAGGTAAACAGGGTAACCTCTGGAGAAGATAATCAAGGTACAAGGAGATTGCAGAGATTTTCCAAATCTCAGCCTCTAATTCATCTATCACAGTCTGTGTCAGATAAGTGACACATTTATGTTACGAGTCCACGGATTCCTTAATCGGAGACATTTACTTGGACAATTTCATTCTGGATATCTTCTTTGAATACCATTAGTTGACTTTAGTACCATATGACCATTGGAATATCCTTGCGGTTCCATGCATTAAACCTCCATACTGATCAGGCATGGAAGCAATCTATGGGACTTATTAAGATACATCAATTCTCATACGGCGATTTTGTCATACCATTTGGTATTCGTAATCAATAGGGATCAAGAGATACCAATTACATATGTTGACGCACTTCATCCGGAGAGAGAGTATACTAGAATTACGACTGAAGATGTCTGACAGGAACAGAAGAAATGGTTCCTATGATTTTTGCCTGTAAGTTTTACCTTACTCTTAATATCTAGGGTTCTTATGAAAGGTTTTAAAAGCTTGCCATACTTATAGTTTATGAAGGATTTATTGGTACCCGAACCAAAATAAAAATTCTTAGCATTTATATTACTGATAAATGTTAAGGAATGTACCTGATGCCATTATTTATGAACTAGCTCAGGCATTTTAGGCGATTTCATTCTTAGGCTTTCCTTCCTTAGCCGCATTCCCTTTGACAGACTTAGGGCACGTAGTCTTGATGTGGCCTTTCTCATTACAGCTGAAGCAGACTGCATTCTTCATGTCCTTGCAGTCCAACGTTTTATGTCCCTTAGACTTGCAGATCCCACAATGTAGAGGTTGAGACTCAAATCTGCATTTCCCGTAACGGCTCTTCTTGCAAGTCTTTCATATAGGTTTCTGGTTGGACTTTTGTTTGTTCTTTTTCTTAGAACTCTGGGAGTTATCTTCCCCCCTTTTCCTTTTTAGTTCATCCTTTGCATTAGAGGCATGAACGAGATCCTTCTCGTGAGTAAGGGAGGGTAGTCTTGAATGAAATTTGGAGCAAGTAGCATTGGGCTCTTTGAAATTTTTCACAGCCTTCTTCACAGCTTTTCCAACAGCTGCGTCTATCATAGTTTGAAGAACATCTTTGGAAATTCTAAGGTTTACAATTGTAGCATCATTAGCATGCGTCGCATCATCAATGGCGCGATTGACTGTTGTCCTATCCGAGTTTGTCATACTCAAGATTTGGTTCCTATCACCAAATGAATCATTTACTTAGTTGCAATCCAACAACTGCTATTCATCACCCTGGTTATCACACCCCGATTTCCACGCGTCACCGGTGGGCCCGGTGGGAGAGTATCATGACGTGGTTGGCAACATAATAGTCAAACAACACAATAAATAATATGCACAGTGGAAGCAATTTAAAAATATGATACAACCGAATTTAATATTGTAATATCAAATGTCACAATATTCGGAAGTTTATCCACTGATGGATCGAAAATAAAATAGTATTAATGGTTCAACAGACTTCAGGCATCTTAAGCTTGCGAGACTTCTAGTGATGCTAAGGAGAAATCCCAGCCAATTACGCTTAGTACCTGCATTTAATCTTTTTGGGAAAATACGTCAGTTTACACTGGTAAATACAATCAACTGACTCATTTTGGAAAATGATTGAAAATTGGTTTGGATGCACATGGCATAAACATTTTATAATTTGATTAAAATGCACAGAGGCAAAATTAATCTTGTATAACTTGGGAGAATTATTTAATATTATAATCTCGTGAACGAATTACATGTTACTTGTGCGTTCAGTAGCTCGGATCTTGTCCGGGTTAAAGATCAATAGACGCACCACATTATTCTTTTGTGCACTGACGGGTGTACGCCTACACCCCGCGCTTAAGTCGTGGCCATTTCGTAAAATGATGCCAAGGATATCCGGGACATGGTCATTAACCCCCCAAAGGCTTTAAGTAACAAGACTGTTTAAACGAGCCGATCAAATTATTCAACTACCCACCTTACGGTGGAGATTTGATGCCCGATCAAGCGGTATGCTATATACCGTAACCCAAGCCCGTATAGGGAAAATAAGTTAAAAGTATTTACCTGAGCAAAGTATAATTCACAATTAGCAAAATGCACGTAGATTTTACTGGTCCTCCTAATCTGGAACGAAGGTTTTATAATAACCTATTAGAATCCTAACGGATCTATAATTAAGCTTAAGCTTAGACCGGCTAGTTTCAAAGATACGGTACGTACGCACGATTAAGCGAAGACCGGATAGAATGTGATTTAGACCCGACAAGTTTGAAGACTTGTTTAATATGGGTTTATTATTCACATTCTGGATTTTGAGATAAAACCGTTAAGGTTTGACCCGTTTCGGCTAATTTATGTAAACTTGTTACATAAACCAAACCGTACGCGTAATAAGCGTGACGGGCATTCATGAGAGCTATATACAGGTTTCCTAAGTTAATTATTCCTCAAATATGTTGTGACATCAGTAAGATGTCTTTCATTATGCCCGAAACTTGTTTAAACACAAACTAGGCCCCGTAGGGGTAGTTTGGTCATTTAAAAGTTTATTAAAGAGTTTAAGTAACAACCTGAGTTACAGGTCTGATGTAATCAGAAAATATACTCAATTTTCTAAGTTATATCAGTAGGTTAAAGCATGTGTGTGAAATTTATCATTTTTAACCAAACTATGCCCCGTAGGGGTATTTTGGTAATTTCACATAAGCCGAAAAGCTCAAAACTGAAGTCTGAGTTTATCAACCTTAGCTTACTGTTAAAATGTTATAATTTGCCTCATATCTCAGTAGGTATCAACCTGGTTATGTCCAATATACTTTTAATATATACTTTGCGCTAAAAACGCTTAATAAGGCGATTAAAGGCCATTTCCGGGTTCGATACTTAAATCTGATATTTTTATATTTCCAGAAGGCTTAAAATAATTTATTTATCATATGTGATCAGTAGCAAAAGGTTTGGAGTCGTTTAGATATGTAAAACTCATTTTATGGCCCGTAAGGGCAAAACCGACAATTACCGGATTAAGCCTACGACTACTAGTTATGCTCAGCCTAAAATTAATTAAAAATCTTTAAAAATTCCAAATTAATATATTACATCAGTGGGTATTAAGTTTGATACCAAAAAGTAGGCTTAACTAGGCTATACGCTAATTACGCCGTTTTATTAACATAAAGCTTTAAATTTGCGATAATGAGCATAACTCTTAATCTACTAGTCAAACTGATGTCAAACTTTGCATACAAGTTTATATATCAGTAATTAAAGTTTCTACTCTTTTACATTTCCAAAAATCACGTTTTAAGGTAATAAGGGCATAATGGTCAACATATGAGCGATTAACGGAAACATGCATATTAATTGGATAACTAATGAACCATGGTGTATAATCACAGAGGGTTGTACTAACATGTAACCTAGTCCAATTAAAGCTCTGAGGCATTTATAAAACATGCCTAAACGGGTCAGAACTGAAAGTCAAAGTGAAAGTGAAAGTCAAACTATGTGACTTTCGGTTCCGAACCGGGTCTAAACAGGAAATTGTCGGGTTGAACATGTTTAGACATGTTCTTACACTTATTACTAAGTTATAACCATGATCAAACAGGTTGTATATGATCTATAATGTTAATTATGCATAAATGGCATTTTAGACTTCCTGTTGACTTTTTAAATATAAGTTTGACCCGACTTTTGACCTGGTTAGAGTGGTAATCAGGGGGAACCCTTTTAAGGGTTTATTACCCACATAAATACCTACTTATAACTACTTTTAATTCGAGATATGACTGAGCCATTAATACTTAATCTCGAAGTCAAACCGTAATTACGACGGTTTGACTTTTAGCTAAATAACTAAGCTAAAATTAATTAGAGAAGGTTAGGCAACTTACAAAGGTCCTAAGCTTGATTAGAGAACACTTGAGAGAAGGCTTTGAGTTCCAGAAGTGCTCCAAGAATGCAGATGAAGATGTGATTGCAAAGTTGCAACTCTTGGCACTTATATAGTGGATTAACTCACCACAATGTATTGACAACAAGGTCTACTACTGCCCACAACATTCCCACATGTGTCCTAGTGCTCTAGGATAGTTTAGGGGTCGCCCATAATGCAGAAATATCGTTTAAAGATCGGTTCTTCGCGTTTACAGGCAGCTGTCACGTTTTTCTGGTTCTGGGCGCCTCACGCGGCCCGCCTCCCGTTTTAACATATACCACGCGGGCCGCATGGCCCTTAAATTCAGATTTTCAATTTTTTGTTGTTTTGCAACTTGTCCTTTGGCTTCACGAAGGGGCAACCAAGGTTATTTCTTGCATTTTGACCCCCTTATATTTACCTACAAGGGCTTTAGGACTTATACCCACTTTGCCAAGTCCCTGGACACTTCCGGTTAACCCGAAAAGTCTTAACTTTCAACGTTAACACTTTAACCCCTCGTACACGAATTTGGTCATAACTTTCTCATACGATAACGAAACTTTATGAAATTTATATCGCGCATTCTAGTGAGCATAATTAACAGTTACAAAGCTTCGGGTTTGTCAAAAGGTCACTCAGAGGTTTATCTTTAAACATGTTGACACATTTAACCCCTGCAGTTTGTAATCTATCACTTTTAGCTTCGTATGATCCATGATTTATTCGTTTGAAGGTATGAGCACCATGTAGGGTTAATGTACATTATATTTATTCACAGTTGACACTTAGAATACGTATATTCACATACTTTCCATGTTTGTCAACTTTAGTCCTTCTATAATATTTCTTTCACACGTTTAAACATTTGACACGTGTCTACACATTATAGGACGTGAATTTTCGAGGTGTTACATCCTCACCCCCTTAAAATAAATCTCGACCCGAGATTTACTGAAATAAGTAAGGGTACTTTTCTTTCATCGTGGATTCAACCTCCCACGTGTATTCGGGACCTCTACGGGCATCCCATTTGACCTTTACAATAGGTACATGCTTCCTCCGAAGCTTCTTTACCTGTCGATCTTCAATCGACAAAGGTTTTTCCACAAATTTTAAGCTCTCATCTATATGCACATCTGTATGTGGTATAACCAGTGATTCGTCAGCGAAGCACTTCTTCAGATTGCAGATGTGGAACACATTGTGAATTCCACTGAGCTCTTCTGGTAAGTTTAACTTATAGGCAACTGACCCGACACGTTCGATAACCTCGAAAGGTCCTATGTATCTCGGGCTTAGCTTGCCTTTCTTACCAAACCGCATCACTCCCTTCCAGGGTGACACTTTAAGTAGGACTTTGTCACCTACTTCGAAGTGAAAATCCTTACGCTTAGGATCAGCGTAACTCTTTTGCCTATCTCGGGCAGCTTTGAGACAGTCACGAATCTGGAAAATCTTGTCCGTCGTTTCGAACACGATCTCTGGTCCTGATAACTGGACATCTCCAACTTCCGCCCAACAAATAGGCGATCTACACTTTCTGCCGTATAATGCCTCAAAAGGCGCAGCCTTAATGCTGGTATGGTAGCTATTGTTGTAGGAGAATTCGATTAATGGTAGGTTCTTATCCCAACTACCTCCCAAATCGATCGCACACGCACGTAGCATGTCTTCCAACGTTTGAATAGTACGCTCACTCTGACCGTCAGTCTGAGGATGGTAAGCCGTACTAAAATTCAAACGTGTGCCCAAAGATTGTTGGAAACTCTTCCAAAAATGCGACGTGTACCTAGTATCTCTATCAGAGATAATAGCCACATGTATGCCATGTAAGGCTACAATCTTATCGACGTATAACTGGGCTAACATGTAAGAACTATAAGTCTCCTTGATGGGTAAGAAATGTGCTGACTTAGTCAGTCTATCAACTATAACCCATATTGTGTTATTGCCTTTCCTTGTCTTTGGCAACTTGGTGATGAAATCCATCGTCACCATTTCCCACTTCCACATAGGAAGTTCAGGCTGTTGTAGCAAACCTGACGGTTTCTGATGTTCTGCTTTGACTTGTGCACATGTTAAGCATTTTGCTACATAAGCGGCTACAGACTTTTTCAAGCCTATCCACCAATAATTTGCCTTTAAATCCTGGTACATCTTATCAGCTCCAGGATGAACGGAGTATTTGGAACTATGGGCTTCTTGGAGGATGACATCACGAAGTCCTCCATAAATTGGAACCCATATTCGTCCATTCAATTTCAGAAGTCCGTCCTTGCTAAGAGATAACTGCTCCTCAGTTACTCCTAACTTTTCATTAGGATAGTTAGCTTCCAACACAGCTTCCTTCTGTGTAGCTAACAACCTTTCCATCAGACTGTTCTTTATCTCCATGCGCTTGGCATTGATTCGAATGGGTTTCACCCTTTCCTTCCGACTCAAGG
>JARYGA010019661.1:0-32919 GCA_030545235.1 Helianthus tuberosus | reverse complement strand
TTGGGTGATTCCTGTTTGGACAAGTCACTAGGGTCTTGACGAGGGTTCCGTTGTTTAGCACGTTATCACAACGTCTCGATCAAAACTGCAAAACCATCAAAACAACCAAGTGTCAAGAAGATCAACCGTTAGGACAGATTGTTGTCCGATCGGCTTGCCATCCGATCAGACAACCATCCGATCGGCTTGCACCTTGGTCCCACACTTAAATAATTTTCAAAATTTTCAATGCAAGTTCTAGCGGATTTCCACCCAATCAGTGGACTATCTGATTGGATGATAATTCTGCTGTGAACTTGTTCTCTGAGAAATACCGCGCCGGACGGATCGTTAGCCGATCGAACTGCCGTTCGATCGAACGACCTGAAGGATAGAGATAGTTCTCTGTTTTCAAAATGCTATAACGAAAACTTCAAAAGACAAACCATCATACACAAACACATTCTGCCCAAGCATGGTGTCAATCCAACCGAGTGGTCATCCGATCGGATGACCATCCGAACGGATTGACATCCGATCGAATGACCGTCCGATCGGATTGCCATCCGATCGGGTTGCTGTTCGACACTTGGTTCCTTGCACCGTTTTACGCGCCGCTTATCGTTTATGCTATCGTTCTGATCAGGCTAATCTCGCTCTAAGCGCTCCCTACAATCCATCATCACTGTGAGTATACTCGAACCCTTTTTGCTTACGCACTTTTGGGTTTTACATACGTTACTTATACTAAATCACATCAAACACACTACGCAATGCTTTAACGCTACCGCTACTGTATGTTATACGTGACTCGATGAATGCTTGTTTGTTATGTTTACACATAGATTGCTGTCTACCTGCCTTAGCAACGATAATACTATAGTTTGGACTCAGCACCTGTTCACTCAGGGGTTGTTAAGGACAATTAATCACATGGTTCACAGTGGTGAATATGTATTACGAACTGCCTTGGGCAGTCAACCCGCAGTCATTGGTATCGATAGGATCATGTCGATAACTAACGTGCTTCACGTCACACGTTGTACGCATTGGTTATGCGTAAACGAATTCGAACTCTATTATATCTATTAAACTTGTATGCTCACCTTTACACTATGTGTATTGACTTTTACTTTAACGTATGTGGCAGGTGCTTAAGATGCTAGGATGCCTTGTTTGCTGTGTGATGAAATCGAGGCTAGGAAAGAGTCCTAGAAACAAATAAACGAATTATCTATTTTGTAATCTGAGTTGTCGGAACATGTTACTGTTTTTGAGATATCGTTATCTGTAAAGACTTAATTTGCTTGATGGGTTATGGTATGGGACATAATATTAACTATCTGGTAATGTAGTTGTTATGGAATTTCTCTTGAACAATCTGTTTCGCTCAGTGCCACGCCCCGATGATTCCGCCATCGGTTGGGGTGTGACAGATTGGTATCAGAGCCATAACTATAGGGAATTAGGCAAGACTCGACCTAGTCCAGGTCGATGTCTTAGAAACGACCTAGTCTATAGTTAAGTACCAACATACCAACTTGTGCATACCTGGTAGGGGTTTCGTACAAGCTTGCTTACTATTTCTCGCTATTCTCGCTTACACTACACTATCACCGCACTCTAATTTTCGAAAAAGAATGAGTGATTAGGTCGAGACTAGGTGTGAAAACCGCAAACTCTCGACTAAATCGCTTGTTCGACCCGCATTTTTACCTACAAACAGGAGAAATTGCGTTGAATCAGGAGTGAAATCCATACTTTGACGCAAATTTCCTTCCCCCTTTTATCAAAACAGGAACAAAGTTGTCGAGTCAGGGGTGAAACCCGAACCTCGACGACTTGTTCCATGCTTTATTTTGTTTTAACAAGACTCCCACCAAAGTCTTGACTGTCACGACCCCCGACCACAACCTGGACGGGAGCCGCGAGCAGTCAAGTGGTACCGGTGGTTATTTTGAAAGGTATTGCAGCGAAAATTTCATTAGAACCGTGAGTTAGGAAAAATATCAGAGTTTTGAAACACCGGATTTTATTTATTAAACAGATGGGAGTAAACCCATGTTTTACAAAAGTAGCTTTAGTATGGGATAAACCCGAATACATAAAACAAGGTTTAATTTAATTTACTTTACTTTAGTTGATAAAATAAGCCACTTCTTTAAGCCTTTAAGTGCCGTATCATCACTCTCATTCCAATCTACTGTAATCACCTGAAACGCATTTTAAAAACATTTTGGTCAGCAGGAAATACTGGTGAGTTCATTCATTTTTGTACAAAATGACACATTGTTATAATCTACAGTATTAAGAGCGATTACAATATTTTTATCAACCAATTACCCCAAATCGGTATTTGACACTCGACCGGATCTGTGACTATGGACATATCACCAATTGGCTAACCCGTTGTCCAATGGTGAAGATTATCAAGTAATGTATACAAAACCCCACATACCGGCAGTAATTGAAGATTACAAAGACTTAATTCCTGTAATTATAACTTTGAAAACAAATAGGGTTTTGCAAACAAATTTGGTAAAAAGAGAATGACTCACCTTGTTAGCATATAGTCTTGATTAACAGGCCTCCTGATTCTAAGTCTTCTGATAGCTAAGCATCTATTTTGATTGTAAGTGTATAGTGTAGAGTTTTCTGGTAGTTAAACATATAGTTTAACAGAGTGGAATACGTTTTAGTGTAAAACCATATCAAACCTAACGATGGTCACGAGTTCAGAACCTTAACGAAATTCACAAAGTATAGTCTTATTCAGACAGCACTTTGGCATTCGTTAGTTGGTTCCTGGATCGATTAGAAAGAATATCGTATCGGTGATTATTGGTTAGAACACCAACGTATAGAGAGAAGAATAGGAGAAATGAGCAAAGAAAAATGAATCATAAGCTTCCTATTTATAGGTAAGGGATAAGTCTTATCCTATATAGAACCTCCTTAGGTGTTATCTACCCATATACACCTTCCTCAGTTGAACCTTCCCTAGATAAAACCTTCCTTAGATAATATTTTCCTTAGATAATACCTACCCCATATATACCTATTTAGATATTATCTACTCATGTATATCTTTAGCTGTTTCACTTTTACTTAACTGTTTAATTGATTAACTTACTTAGCTGATTAATTAATCTTACTTAGCTTAATTAATCTTACTTAGCTTAATTAATCAATCTCAACTGGTTAATTACATCATTTACTTAGTCGATTAATTAACTTAATTAGCTGTTTAACTGCTAAGTTTTACTTAACCATTAAGTTTACTTAAACACTAAGTTTACTTAATTGCTAAGTAATCTAGTTAAACAGCTCCCCGAATATGAGTTCTAATTCTAGATACAATGGAACTCAGATTAGTGTATTAACTTAATTCAACTTTAACAACAATCACGAGATCAAAACCCATAACGAATGACAAAGTATAGCCAGATATTGGCAGTACTTAAACATCCATCGGATCGGTTTCAATCGATCGGATAAAGTATCGTACCAGTGATTAGAGTTATTACCCTAATAACGGGCAGAGTTTCGGGATTTAGAAGGTATAATATCGAGCTACTATTTTGCTATAATAGAAACTAAAAGAAGAAAAGAATTGAGCGAATTGAACTGAAACCATCGGCTGCTATTTATAGGCTGATATCGGGGCGTGTCGCGGCCCGCGAAGCTCATCAGTTTCTCCTTCGCGGCCCGCGAGGGAGTCTAGGTCGGCTGAGTCATCGAGTAGTCTTGACACGTTTAACGACACGTGTCACACAATGTGTTCGGATCAGCTTGAGGCTCTCGCGCCCCGCTAAGCCCTTCCTTAATGTTGTTGCGCCCCGCGACAGACTAAATTTTCTTGTTTTCTTGGATTTTTATAAAAAGTAAGGTTTTATGGGTTCGGGTTTTTACTTACGGAGCGTTTTAGGACATTTTTGTGTGAGTCGTTACATTCTCCCTACCTTGTTTAAAATCTCGTCCTCGAGATTCACTGGAACAAGTATGGATATTTTCTTTTCATCTCTGATTCTAGTTCCCAATTATATTCTGGTCCTTGCTTTGAATTTCACCTTACTTTGACCAGGACCTTTCGCTATGCTTTGAGATTCTTATCTTTGACTTATATGTTCTTTCAATGGACTTAAAATTTTCATTTACCTCTATATCTTGAAGAGATACTATTAAGAATTTATCAGCTAAGCATTTCATTAAATTTTCATACATGAAACACATCATGTATACCTGTTATTTCTTCTAGAAATTTTAGTTTATAGGTTACTGGTCCGATTTTGTTTAGTAACCTTCTAACTTTCCATTCTTACCGAATCTGACTATTCCTTTTTACGGAGAGAATTTTAGTAGTATTCTTTTTCTGATTTGAATTTATAATGATTTGTCGATCTCATGGCCTGATAGTTGCTTTTCTCATATTTCTATCCAACATACTGGATGGTACATTCATCCATAAAGTGCTTCAAACGGGTAACACTAATACTTGTAGGCCAATTATTGAAAAATATTATGAGTGACGAATGATAGTCCTACTTTTACCAATATTTATCGCACATGTACTTAGCATGTCTTTCTATGTTTGTGGTGTTCCTTCATACTGCTCAAAATAAGTCGAGTTAAAATTTTCTCAAAAATGAGAAGTGAAATGACTATCTTGATAGATAACAGGATTCTATGTAATGAGACTATTTCATCTCCACATATCTTAACTAAGCGTTTTATACTAAAGGGTTTCCTTCATTGGTAGGGATTGAGCAAACTTGGTTAGTCGATTCACAATCACCCAGATTGTGTCGTTTCTTGTTTTGAGTAATTTGGTAACAATATCCATTGTTATCAATCTCATTTCCATACTGAAATTTTTTATTGTTGAGGTAAACCTAAAGGGTTCTAATGTTTAGTTTTAACTTGCTAATAAACTAAATACTTAGAGACATAACTTGCTACATCCTTTTTCCTTCCTATCTATCAGTAATTCAAACCTAAGAGTACGTACTTATTTCGACTTCTTATGAAACTTATGACTTAAGGCATCAACTACTACATTTAACTTTGTGATATAACAATCGATGTTGTTCCTAGTCTTAGATGAATTTTGAGTTTCTCTTTACGCTCGGGTGATAGTCTAAGTAGATCCTCTAGGAAAACGTTAGAGTATTCCGATATTACCAGAATTTCTTTCAGTTCCATGCCTCTATTGTTAATGAACTCCGAGATCATATACGCTATGTCTTATTTCCGTGCATAACTCGTTGCTTTCATCACAGAGATGAACTTTGTCGGCTGGTCTATCTTGCCTCCTTGTGGTCACTTCTCCGGTTGGCTTTGCAAATCTCTACGTAATTAAGCAATCACCTCAAGAATCATTGTTTCCATTTGTTCCTTTTTATGAAACAGACAGAATTTCCTTTCTGTCAGTTTTTTTCTTTCTTTCCATTTCATGGCATATGTCTTGATCATGTGTTTCGAGGCTCGGGTCTCACTATCTAAATGTCTAAATTTTGAAGCATACACTACTTCATTTTTCTTAACATATATACTAATGGTTATGACACTTCAGTCCTTTAAGCCCATGTATTGTTGCAGCAATTCTTTTATTACTAGTAATCTTAGTAGGATTATAGGTGAAGAGAGCCTTGGTAAGTGCACCTAGTCGTGGTTACTCTTATCTTCGCAAGAGTTCTTAAAGAAAGTAGGATTACTTTTATTAGCGTGAGTTTTTAGACGTCTTGTGCCTAGCATGACTTTTAGTTACAGATTTCCTGCTGTGTTAATAATCTAAGGTAACACATACGGAATTCTTATACTTTCGATGGCGTCCCAACTAAAAGGGTTCCCGTCGTTTATATTGTCGCACGAGTTACGAGATAGATGATCAAACAAAATAATGTTTGATATCGGAATTATAGATGTATACGAGAGATTCCTGATAAAGAAATCTATAATTATCATTGACACTTATGCTTGTGCTTTATTCTAAATTGTCAATCCTTATAGTTTTTAGATTTCCTTATAGATATACATATCTATATAATCATATATTTCACATACTGTAATATACAAATCATTCATAAGGTCAATGTATTTAACAGATTCATATTTCCAAAAACAAGTCAGACATCAGGTCATGATACTATTTAGGGAATTATTGTCACTTGTTTGACATATCATATACCCCATCTTACCCGGTTCTCGCCGGAGAGGTAACCCCATCTTACCTGGTTCTCGCCGGAGAGGTAATTATCATTGCATTTTCCACAAATAGAATTTTCTCAATTAATGATTTTAAAAAAGAATCAATCTTTTATCAGGGTTTTCATTAAAGAACAAGGAAATTAGTATTCACATGACGGATCATATTCCAGAACCAAGTAGTACCAATAAATAAGAAATAACAGTGGCCAAGTGTTATTGCTTATTTACCATACTTGCAACGTTCTAGTTATCATCCCCATGGCATACCAACACCCATCACACTTTATCTACACAAGTAATTAGCTTATCTCGAAGCTTATATTAAGGCATATTTCTTAAGTTCAAGTCTAAATACTATCCTGGGTGCTATCGGTTAATAACAATTTCTTAACTCTTTTGTTCAAGCTTAGGTATTATTATCACAACACCTATTGGCTTAAGCCAGTGGCACTGATACCACCTTCTGTCATGACCCCCGACCACACCCTGGACGGGAGCCGCGAGCAGTCAAGTGGTACCGGTGGTTATTTTGAAAGGTATTGCAGCGGAAATTTCATCAGGATCGTGAGTTAGGAAAAATATCAGAGTTTTGAAACACCGGATTTTATTTATTAAACAGATGGGAGTAAACCCATGTTTTACAAAAGTAGCTTTAGTATGGGATAAACCCGAATACATAAAATAAGGTTTAATTTAATTTAATTTACTTTAGTTGATAAAATAAGCCACTTCTTTAAGCCTTTGGGTGTCGTATCATCACTCTCATTCCAATCTACTTTAATCACCTAAAACGCGTTTTAAAAACATTTTGGTCAGCAGGAAATACTGGTAAGTTCATTCATTTTTGTACAAAACGACACATTATTATAATCTACAGTATTAAGAGCGATTACAATGATTTTATCAACCAATTACCCCAAATCGGTATTTGTCACTCGACCGGATCTGTGACTATGGTCATATCACCCATTGGCTAACCCGTTGTCCAATGGTGAAGATTATCAAGTAATGTATACAAAACCCCACATACCGGCAGTAATTGAAGATTACAAAGACTTAATCCCTGTAATTATAACTTTGAAAACAAATAGGGTTTTGGAAAAAAATTTGGTAAAAAGAGAATGACTCACCTTGTTAGCATATAGTCTTGATTAACAGGCCTCCTGATTCTAAGTCTTCTGATAGCTAAGCATCTATTTTGATTGTAAGTGTATAGTGTAGAGTTTTCTGGTAGTTAAACATATAGTTTAACAGAGTGGAATACGTTTTAGTGTAAAACCATATCAAACCTAACGATGGTCACGAGATAAGAACCTTAACGAAATTCACAAAGTATAGTCTTATTCAGACATCACTTTGGCATTCGTTAGTTGGTTCCTGAATCGATTGGAAAGAATATCGTATCGGTGATTATTGGTTAGAACACCAACGTATAGAGAGAAGAATAGAAGAAATGAGCAAAGAAAAATGAATCCTAAGCTTCGTATTTATTGGTAAGGGATAAGTCTTATCCCATATAGAACCTCCTTAAGTGTTATCTACCCATATACACCTTCCTCAGTTGAACCTTCCCTAGATAAAACATTCCTTTGATAATATTTTCCTTAGATAATACCTACCCCATATATACCTATTTAGATATCATCTACTCATGTATATCTTTAGCTGTTTCACTTTTACTTAACTGTTTAACTGATTAACTTACTTAGCTGATTAATTAATCTTACTTAGCTTAATTAATCTTACTTAACTTAATTAATCTTACTTAGCTTAATTAATCAATCTCAACTGGTTAATTACATCATTTACTTAGTCGGTTAATTAACTTAATTAGCTTCTTAACTACTAAGTTTTACTTAACCATTAAGTTTACTTAAACACTAAGTTTACTTAATTGCTAAGTATTCTAGTTAAACAGCTCCCCGAATATGAGTTCTAATTCTAGATACAATGGAACTCGTATTAGTGTATTAACTCAATTCAACTTTAACGACAATCACGAGATCAAAACCCACAACGAATGACAAAGTATAGCCAGATATTGGCAGTACTTAAACATCCATCGGATCGGTTTCAATCGATCGGATAAAGTATCGTACCAGTGATTAGAGTTATTACCCTAATAACGGGCAGAGTTTCGGGATTTAGAAGGTATAATATCGAGCTACTATTTTGCTATAATAGAAGCTAAAAGAAGAAAAGAATTGAGCGAATTGAACTAAAACCATCGGCTGCTATTTATAGGCTGTTATCGGGGCGTGTCGCGGCCTGCGAACCTCATCAGCTTCTCCTTCGCGGCCCGCGAGGCAGTCTAGGTCGGCTGAGTCATCGAGTAGTCTTGACACGTGTAATGACACGTGTCACACAACGTGTTCGGATCAGCTTGAGGCTCTCGCGCCCCGCGAAGCCCTTCCTTAATGCTGTCGCGCCCCGCGACAGACTAAATTTTCTTGTTTTCTTAGATTTTTATAAAAAGTAAGGTTTTATGGGTTTGGGTTTTTACTTACGGAGCGTTTTAGGACATTTTTGTGTGAGTCGTTACATTGACGGACTCCAACGACTTGAAGTCACACTGTAACTGGAAGGATACGTGTCGATCGCCCAAAGTCGAGGCGAGAGCCCAGTCCCAAAGGTCGAAGTGCGTACCAAAAGTCCTTGTGAAGAGTCGAACCGCTTTGGGTAGTCGAAGTCTAACAGCCGCAGACAATCTGTTCTCGATTTTTATGTGTTTCAATGCTGAGCTCGCAACTGCCGACTCTGATATTTGTCGCTTTTACATGGATTTTATGTGTGATTCTATTTGTTTATGTGTTTCGATTTTTGGTGGGTTATTCACTTTTCACTCCTTGCTTTGATCAACGCACACGAACCACACTGCACATCTACCTCAGAACGCTGATAAATCGCTGATACTTATGGATGATCGCATGCTATGTTATACCACTCGCTGTGTACTCGCTAATCGCAATCGCTATTCTCGAACGCTCGCGGACTGTGAATGATAGGTTTCTGTATTCTGACTACCTCTTGTGCTTCTGTGCTTTACATGCCTATGTGCTTATATGCTTATGTGAATGTGTGATTATGTGCCTATGTTTTTGGATGTTACATGATTATGTTCCTGAGCTTTAGTGGAGTTAGGCATGTGAGGAGAGATACAATTATATTGTGTTTGAATCCTATGGCGATGTCTGCTGCAGACAATGTCGTCATCTGGATCACACCTTTCTCGCGCTGCTAGACGCAAACAAGTTGACAAGTGACTCGCTTCACTCGTCGCAAGCTAAGTTGTCAAAGTGATCCCGCAGATTTTCAGCGAGATAAACGAAAATGCTAGCAAATTTTCTGAAGAGTCAAGGACTGAAATTCCTAAGGCTGCCTTTAGCTTCAAGCAGTTCAAAGCTTGCGGACCGAAAGAATTTACTGGTGAAGATGGTCCTACGGCCTTATTTCAATGGTTTGATTTGATCGAGGTCACCCTGCGCCAGAGTGGCTGTCCTGATGATCTCCGCACTCTCAACACAACCGGCGTCTTTCAATCCCGAGCTTTAGATTGGTGGACCGCCGAGAGAAACAAACGCGGAAATGATGCAGCTTATGGTTTGACGTGGGATGAGTTGAAGAACGTCATTTTGGACGAGTTCTGCCCTCCCTACGAGCGCCAAAAGTTGGAGGACGAATTCTAGCATATCAAGCAGAAGGATGGTGACAATGCTTCTTTAACTACTCGCTTCAAGTAGCTTAGCATAATCTATCCTGATCAAGTTAAGACTCCTGATGTGACGATCAAGAAGTATGTTCGAGCTCTGCCGGATTGTGTCGCAGATTTTGTGCAAGCTTCAAAACCAGCAACAATCGAAGAAACTTACCTGCTTGCCGCTGAAATAAACGACAAGCGAGTCAAGTCCGGCTACTGGGATAAAGCCGCCAAGAATCTGCATGGCACACCCTGACTTTTGCGGAAGCCTATGATGTGTGACTTGCTCAATATCATTGCATTCAATTATAATAAACAACTATATGATTAAAACAAGATGTTCATCCATTCATAAGATTGAAGTGTTACAAACACAAGTCATTTAAGTTTCAACCAAAACCCTCAAGTTATAAAACAAAAGTGGATGACATCTAAACTTGAAATTTACGTCTTGAAAATACCACCATCGCCCAAGATCCAACTTCTTTCCTGAAATACATGTGAGTTTTGGAAAATCGTCAACATAATGTTGATGTGAATTCATGCAGATTTGTGAAAACATTTAAGCATTCGTTATGGAAAACATGGTATGTAATTTCAAGTATTTCTGTAAATGTAAGGAAATCGAGATCGTTAATGGTTTGCAAGGCCAATAACATGTGACACGACATAGGAAGCATCCAAACCATAGGCATTTTTTACTTGTCGATTCCACGACTAGAGACACAAAAGCACTACTTGGTAAAAGAGTGGCCAAGAGTGTGGCTGCCTGAAACCCATTAGATATAACCTTTTGTTCCGTGGTCTTGGTATGTAACTGATTAATGGTGCTTATGGCACCCTATTCGTGAAATGATCTAAAGTATCATTCCTTAGTTTTTGTATTCAACATACCATAGCACATGTATTTTCCCCAAGTTTAGAAAACAAGTAAAAGTTTAAAAGTGGGGACATGAACTCACAACTTTGCGTATCCTGCGTCGTAAACTTCACCGGTTGGTTTTGTAGCGTCGTGACCTATACGTATTCTATGTATGTTAGTCACTAGACTTGTATCACACAAGTACAAGTCACCATCTTTTGTTTATGTATATGTTCTTTGTATGTTCAATCTTTGTGAGGGTCGTGCCCTTGTTTGTCGGGTCTTGCCCGTTGAGTATATATTGTATTTTCGTAAATATATATTTTATCTCTCAAATATATATTTGCTTATGAAGCCTTTGACAAGGTAAGAAGTTGTTAAAAATAATTTATATTTTTAACTTTTCATGTAAGTTACTTATATTATTTATCCAAAAATAAATATAAGTATTTTGTAAAATAATATTCTCAATATTATTTTTGTACTAGTATACTTAGGGAAGTATACTTGTATTTTAGGTAAATGCTTATATACTTATGTATTCCCATGTATTTGTATGTGTATTTTTGTATTCATACTCCTTGGGAGTATTTAGTGTATTTTCAAGTCCTTAATACACTACTACATATAATACACACAATATACACTTAGCACAAAATTTAGTGATCACTAAATATATATATTCTCCCCAACAATATACATTCTTAATGTTGATTTTTAACTTGAAGAAATCACCATTTCTTGACTTGTAATTTTACACAAAAATTATGGAAACCTTGGTATATATTTTTAGGTGAATTTTTAGGGAATAAGTTTCACCAAAACTTATATTTTTCTAAGTGTCAAAATTTTATAAACATTTTGACATAGTTTCCCCTAAAAATGGAGGTTTCCCATGTTTTCAAAACATGTGTTTATTTTCTTTTCAACATCAAAACAATTTTCCAACAACAATCATCAACAATAAACACTAACTTCTTCATATGAAACATCATGGTGAACTTGTCTCTTGTTAAAAATGTTTAGTCTTTTAGATCTACACTTTACATATTATGATCTTTCCAAAAACAAGTGTTCTTTTGTATTTTAAACAAACTTTTTATGAAACTTTATTTCATTAACCAACTCATCCATGAGTTTAATGATCTTTAAACTTTGTAAATCATGTTCTAAAACCACTTTTATGATTATTAGAAAGATAATTATTTTTAACATCATGTTTAACCATGGATCTTTCAAGATCCATGCTTAATATCTTTAGATCTTTCAAAACAAGCTCTATGTTAAACTTTTAACAAACTTTTTATGAGTTTTAGTTTCAAAAATTAGTTCTACACACACTTTATTACTTCAAGATTACAAGTTTATGTGTAAAAATTCCTATTTCAAGTTCACATTATGCTTCACATGTTCATCTTCAAGTTTAACCATGGATCCTTCAAGATCCATGCTTAAACTTGGTAGATCTAAGCTTTAACATACTTGATCTAATCATAAACTCAAGAAATAATATAAACAACTTCATTACATACACTAAAAATTTATGTAATCACTTATTTTCTTCATGAATATGTTAGATCTTTTCATTTTTAACATTAGAAGTTAAGTTGTTTAGATGGTGAAACTTGTACATAACATAAACATGACATAAATTAGTGATCAAGAAGCTTACTACTAGCTCTAATGGCTAGGGAAGTGGCACAAAAATGGAGGTGATGAACAAGGAAGAAATCAAGAGGTTAAAAGCTCCACAAGGTGGTCCTTCAAGTTCTAGCACCATACACCTTCCTAAATGGCCTCCATATACCTCTAGATCACCTTGGATTGAATGGTTGGAGCTTGAAAATGGATGTGCATGTGTGTGTGTGTTGGGCCCTGAGTTAGAGAGCACCAACGGGTGAAGAAGATGAAATGAATGAGTTGGTGATTAAATTAGGATTTATAAGATTTCCATATCTTCTTTAGGGTATATGTGCTAGAATATTCCCCAACACAAAATCTAATGAAATCAAATAAAATCCATGTGTGGGACCCATTGGGGCCGGATTTGGTGAAGGGGGGGGGGGGGTAAAATGTAAAATTTTGGAAGTTGAGGGTTTATGATGCAAACTAGAAGGTTTAAGTTAGTATAAGTGTGTTTAGGTGTTTTTATGATTTTTAAGGTGTTCTAGCATCAATACTATTTTAATATCATAAAAACATTACTTCTAGTCAAATTTTCATGTCCTAGTTATTGTCCGGTTCGTTACGGTTCGTTAAAGTGCTGAATTGCGCTGTTTCACTAGGTATAAAGCACTTTTTGTGGCAGTTTTTATTCCCAACACTTTGTAAGTTATTTTGGACAATAAAACATAAATTCTACATGATATTAATGTGCTTAAAAGTTGATTATAGCTGAATTGTGGCTGAATTATGCTAATTTCAGCATTTTAGATAAGTTTCGGGTGCTTTTTAGTGCATAGTTTAGGTTCCGGAAAGTTTATATGTTAACCCTTGTATCCACACTTGGGTTTTAATGTATTTTAGACGTTGGACCTACTCCTAGGCCCCAATTCTATTGTCTTATTGTTTTCTGCAAAACTGCTGACACAGTGTGTCTTACCGGTGAGTTTACTAGTCTTTCTGACGCAACGCTAAAGTAATGCATAAAGCAATATTTGAAGTATAAAACGTGCATGAATTCACATGTATAGCATGAAATTAGACAATGTTGACATTTAAGCACATAATTGCAGAGTGTTATTAATAATTAGACTGTACGGAAATTACCGGTTTTGTGCCAGTTGTCACAGTCTCCCCCCGTTAAAAGAATTTCGTCCCGAAATTCAGGCTGAGTTATCTCCCGTAGGAGCTTTCTCGAAAAGGTGGGGGTACTTGGCTTTGAACCTGTTAGTACATACATCTGTCGTCTTCGTCTTGTATCGAGTCTTATACTTGATAGAATAGATCAGTGCACGTAGTACGAGAAAATAGATTGAATTTAATGAAGATTCGCTTGAATGAGCCATGATCGCTTGAAATGACTAGTGTCAGTTTCAAGCGAAACATGCTATGGTCAGTATCGCTTGAGCATGTTCAAGCAAAACTCAGAGGGTTATAAATACCCTTTCAAGCGATCTCATTCATAACTTTTCATGATTTCCATACCGAGGTGCTGCCGGTGTGAGATTTGGTTGTAATTAGTGTTAAGTCAATATACAAGGTGTTTAAAGTGAAGAACAAGCTGTTTCTAAGTCAGTTTCTTTGTTTCCGCCACTGAAACTGATCAAAACTCCTCTGATAGACTCATTCAGGTCGACATCTCGATCCTACAAGTGGTATCAGAGCTCAGGAGGAGGAGTTTTACAGATTATAGCTTGAATTCATCGAGACTTCTTATTTCTACACATTCTTTCTTCAGTACAGGAAGATTTCATGGTTTAAATTGGATCAATTTGTCTCAGACTGTATAAAAACACATATAGACAAATCCTTGAAAGTTTCAGCTTAAAAATCGGACTAAAAATGGACAAAATAGACCTTCGAAGTGTGTTTGCTTGAATTACCATCATTGTTCGCTTGAAAATTATGTTCATTACAAGCGAACTAAGTCTTTTCGCTTGAAACTGAAACCTGTCAGTTCGCTTCAGGAGGTATTTGTTTGAAAGTTATTGAGTGTTCGCTTGAATCATCTCAAGCGAACTAGGTCTGTTTGTTTCAGTTGATCTTCGCTTGAAATTGTTTACTTGGGTAGTTCGCTTGAAAGTGCTGTTTTGTGAAAAATTTCCGAATCATGAGTGAAGAATTCTACAACGCGTTCGCCACATCCTCGACTACTCCGGCTGTTATTGCTCAAAATATGAATCTAGAAAATGAAACCGGAACGTTACAAAAGCCCCCGAAACTAATGAGTATAGAAGAGTACTACGGATGGAAAGACAGATTTGAAAATTGGGTTCAAGCCAATCATCTTAGATCATGGGAGTGTATTATGAAGAAATATGTTTTACCACGTACAGATTTACAAGTGGTGAAAACAATTTCTGAGTTTAGTGATCAAGAACGAGACATGTACAAAGCCGAAAAAATGATGATTAGTTTATTACAGCAGGCAATCAAAGAAGACATCTTCATTCTGCTTCAGCACGACAAAACTTCAAAATCAATATGGGATGCTCTTCGAATCAAGTTTGAGGGTAGTGGGAACATGATTAAGAGCAAGAAGGCATTGCTCAAGAAGGAATTTGATTTGTTCAGTAGTTTACCAGGAGAAGATACGAAGAAGCTGATTGAACGTTACTGCCATTTGGTACGAACCATGTCGATGCTGAGTATTACAAAAGAGCCTGAAGAGTGGGTAGACAAATTAGCTGATGCATTACCACAAAAGGAATGGGGTACTTACTTGATGATTCTGAAAAATACTGGTGTTTATGATGGGTTAACCATTTCTCAGTTTATTGAGAAGATTGAAAGTCAGGATCTGGAACAACAAAAGATCGCCAGGATGAACAGTCCAAGTGGTCAACAGGATGTAAAGATGTATTACAAAGGCAGTATTCCGGAAGCTGATAGAAGTCCTAAAATTCAAACTGCATATAGTGCTGGTGATTCAACAGAAAAAGTTGATCAAAGTTCAAACAAAAGCAATGGATTTTCTTCATATCCAAGTGTGAATCCAATAGAGACAACATCAAACTTTCAGCATCAAAGCACAAAAACTGGGAATGGTTATGTGATACAGTGCAACATAGCTTTGAATCTCCCGGAAGGTCAAAGTTTTTCTGAAGAAACTGCGAAAGATCACATGGCGTTACTTGGTTCTGTGTTACTATCATATGAAGGTTTGGTTGCTGGAAGAATCGGGAATCCTATGCTTACAAAAGAGGATTACGATCAGATAGACGCTGAAGAAATGGAACTCATGGACATCAAATGGTGTCTAGCCAGTGTTCTAAGAAGAGCTGAAAAATTCAAACTGATTACTGGGAGAAATTATTTTCTTGATGCTTATGTGTCTACTTTAGGTTTTGATAAATCTAAAGTTACTTGTTTTCGATGCAGGGAGAAAGGTCATTTCAAGAGAGAGTGCAAGAATAGAGAAGCTAGTGGAGTTCAGAATCCGTTTGGAAAAGATGATTACTACCGGAAAGCTATTTATCAGCAAATTGGTCAACAGCAACAAGAACCACATGTGGCTCATAGTAGAAAAATTGAGGAGTCAAAGAGAGCATGTTTGGTAGATTTTAACTGGAACAATTACATATCACCTGAAAGCAAAGCATGTTTAACTAATCAGGATGATGAAAAGCTACCTGAAGGATTCAGCTGGGATATGTTTGTTGATGAAAAAGGAAATCTTAAAGCATTCATTGCAAAGATAGTTAAAGAACCTGATATGTTTACTGAATGGATGAAGTCTATTGGTGAGACTGTGAAGAATGTGAAGAATGTGGAGAGTGAATCTGTTGCATCTGAAGAAAGTTCACAGAGTTCAGATAAAAATTCACAAAGTGATGAAAGTTCTGAAAAAGAAGTTGTTTTTTATCAAACACCATTTGATTCTGGTTCTTCGGATGATAAGTCTGAAAAATCGGCAGAATTTGATCAGTCACCTACTGATGATAGCAGTGATGATGAAGAAGAAAAACATATTAATATTGCTAAAACTCATCTATCACCTGAAAGTTTTCATTTTTATTTTGCAGATCGCCTGGAAAAGCTAAAGGAAAAACGGGCTGCAAAAGAACAAAAAGAAATGAAATTTGAAAATGTTGCTGTGAAGACAGTTGAGATCAAGCAGGTAGATGAAGTAGAAAATATTGTTGAACCCGAGAAGATCATTGAAAAAGAAAAGATTGTGGAAGTCATCAAGCCATGTCTGAAGTGTTTAGAATCATGGAAACAGTGTGAAGAAAAGGATGTGAAGCTGTTTGATAGAGAAAAACTAATAGAAAAGTTACTGTCTGATATTAATTACGTGAAAGAATCTTATAGTGTGTTGAACAGAACAGTAACTGGTCTTCAAAAGACTAATTCTGAAAGAGAAAAAGCACTGACAATGCTGAATGCTACGATGATGTCGAAGCAGAAAGCTATAAATTTCTACATCGAAGAAAGTGTAAAGTGGAAGCAAGAGTTGGAAACCGAGAAAATTGAAAATGAGAGGATCAGAAGATTATTGCAAAGTTATTCTAGTTCTGATTATCTTATTGATCGAATTTATCCGACTGTTGCAGGAATGGACGTTTTTCAGGATGACAAGCAAAAGAAGAATGATATTGGTAAGAAACCGACTGTTAGCTATAACAAGTGTCCGCCTCCAATATGGGAAGGGTATTCTCCCAGAAAACCAAATGAGGAGCAACTTGAAAAAGCAGTCAATATAAAGCTAAAAACTGATACAACTGATGACTTACCAGAAAACATTGATGTTACTTTTACATCGTCTGACACTGATCATGAGTCTGAGTTAATCAAAAAGGTAGTCGATCAGGTGTTGGATACTGATGAAGAGTCTGAGTCAAAGTCTGAGTCTGGAGGTTCAAGTCCGTCCGTCAATGATCCAAAATCATCGGTTAAACGGTCCTATAGTAAAGAATTTTTGTTATCAAAGGCAAATTTGGATGATGAAACATTTGAAGTAGCATATACTTTAAATGATTCTGACAAATTATACTCTGACAAAGAGTTTCCAATAAGAAGTGTTAGATTTGAAATGATCAAAAAGGTTTTCAAAATGACAGAAATTAAGATTTCTGAAATAAAAGATTTAAATCTTACTGGAAAAAACCTAAAAAATACACTTCAAGAGTACAACAACGATTAAACAAGAAAAAGGGATACAATTCTGGTTTTCAAAAGAAACCAAACCATAATGGTAGTTTTAAAAAGAAAGGATTAGGTTTTATTCCACCAGAAAATTATAAAAATGAGAAAAATTCTAAAACTAGTACAAAATTTGTTTCAGGTGGAAGTGCTGTGAAGGAACAAAAGAAACCTTTCTGGAAACAATCAAATCAGGAGTTTCTTGCTGAAAAAAAAAGGAATGGAACTGGAGTGTTTCATCCAAAAGAAACAAGAACCTGTTATCAATTCCAAGTTGTTGGTCATATTGCCCACAATTGTCCGAAGACTATTTACAAAAAACAGGGAGTTTCCGAAAAACTTAAAGAAAAAAATATTGAGAAAAATGAATCATCAACCGAAAATTTTAAAATTTTTGAAAATTCTACTCATGAAGTTGGTGAATGTTCAAAAGAAAATTTTTATAAATGGAAAGCTAGAGACAACCAGATGTGGGTTGTTAAGAAAGTTGATGAGAAAGTAGGCGATGATTCTGGTTCCACAAAGCCAGAAGAGCCACAGGTTGAAGTGAAAGAAATACATTCAGTGAATGATGATGAGTTTCCATCACTGAATTTTGAAAAGGTTAAACAAAAGGTTGGAAAAGTTGAAATCTCAAATCAATTTTTTTCAGATCAAAAGGAATTTGATATTGAGAAAGCATTTAATGGAAATGTAAAGAAAATCTTTGGGAAAATGCTTAATGGGGAAGCAAAAGGGATTAAAGATTTTTACGCAACAAAGAAAGCAACTTTTAGCCCTACAGAGCAAGAATTGAAAGTACTCAAGTCTGAAAAGACTTGGGTGGAAATTCTTTTCCCTTGAAAAACAGGAATTGCCGGAGATCCCAAGTTAGTAATCGTGGATCAGGAATCGGCATCTTTCTTGATAATTGCTGATTGTGAATGAAACTTATATTGAAAATTTGGCAAGTCATACTGCAGGAATTGCCGGAGCTTCCAGGTTGGTAAGTGCGAATCAGGAATCGGCATTTTGATTGGTAAAATGGTTTTGTGTAGATGTGATATTCCTACAAGTGGTAAAATCAAGGACATTAAGTTGTACTTGCATTTTCCTACAAGTGCTTAATCAAGGTCATTAGGTTAAACTTGATTGGACCATACATACAAGTGATATTTGGAAACAAAGTGATGAATCCCTAACTTTACAAGTGGTAAAATCAAATTTATTTTCCGGAAAAACCATTTGATTAAAACAAACTTAAGTGTTTTGATATCGGTTGTCACTTTATTGTACAGTTTTTTTTCAAATTTCTTTTAATGTGTTTGCATTTTAGGGGGAGTAAGAAATATCAGAAAATCCAAAAACATTAGAAAATTTGAAAAAGGCAAAAACATGATAAAATTCAAAAATGAGTTGTTGTGTCAAAGAAGAGGAAATGATAGTACATCAGTAGACAGTTACAGTATGCTAAAGAAATGTAATGATTAAATAGCGTTAAACGGTCTCACTAATGATATGCCGATAGGTTTTTACACATTTAGTAAGCTTTTTCGGGATATAAACTTAAATTCAAACTTGCTTATTTTGTGGGGAACACTACTTGGATATATAGGTAACCCCTGAAATCTCGTTTGAAAGGTCCCTCTTTCTGAGATACTAGGTCTTTATGCTTAGTGATATCTGGGGTATTATCCCGGGACTTCTGATTTTGCGGAAGCAATGGCCTAGTCCCCGGAGAATACTTTACTGCTTGCTTGAAATATAGCGCCACCCTCAGCTAAAAAATGATGAAACATTGAAAAATGCTAATCATGGCTGTTGTAATCAAAAGATCCTCTAAAGGGGACACACCAAAAGTCGAGCCGTCATCTCTCTGCTGAACGGAAGTTCTGACCTGAGCTCTCACGGTTTCGTACTATAATTTATTCCCTTACAGATATCATCTGTGGTATACTCACCTGTAAGACTGAATATTGGGATCTGGATACGGGAGTATATTCAAGAGGTGGGACACATGAATAAGTTTAAGTCCTTAAAACATCTAAATCATATCCTGAATTAGTTGAAATTTGTGTGAGAATTTAAGTGGATCAGTATATTGGCAATCTAAGTGAATTGTTTAATTCTTAATGTGTAACTAAGCTCAACGGTACTCGTGACTTGTAAAAAAAACTGATATGATCCTCTTACACGAACTCTCAAAAATAGTGTCTGTAAATATTTCTTTACTGCATTTCATTTCATTAAAAATTCCAAAAAGATTTTCAGTGTTTTAGCATAAAATTTTGAAAATACAAAAAGATTTTTTACAACTGGTGTTGGAGAGCTAATTTTCAAAATCTGAATGCTAGACATGATGAACAAATGGTTTGGGAGAGTGTGTTGTTTTGAACATAAAAATGATATATTTTCAAGTGGTTCATCAAAAGATTTACATTGAAAAATCATTCTTTGATTGTATAATTCCTGCAAGTGGTTTATTAGATGATGAGATTGATTTTACAAGTTATTATCAGAAAATTTATTTCTGGGTTAAGGATGTGCAGGTGTAACCAGGTTTTGATCCTGAGTTGAATATGAGCCAGGTCACGATCTTGGACTTAGACGAGCCAGAATGATTTATTCTACGAAGTTTGTGAAAGCCGGACTACGATCCTAAAGCAGATGATGCTGATGAACTTAAGAAATGCCAGCACATTGTTAGGGGGAGTCTGTTGATGATGATGAACTTAAGGAATCAAGAGATCTGATCAAGAGAATTAGAAAGCTCAAGAGTCAGGAGGAGATTCTGGAAGGAAGCCCAGAGACTGATAAAGACTGAAGATGCAAAGACTCGACACAAAGACTCGTCAACATCTGAGGGGGAGTCTGTTAGTACATACATCTGTCGTCTTCATCTTGTATCGAGTCTTATACTTGATAGAATAGATCAGGGCACGTAGTACGAGAAAATAGATTGAATTTAATGAAGATTCGCTTAAATGAGCCATGATCGCTTGAAATGACAAGTGTCAGTTTCAAGCAAAACATGCTATGGTCAGTATCGCTTGAGCATGTTCAAGCGAAACTCAGAGGGTTATAAATACCCTTTCAAGCGATCTCATTCATAACTTTTCATGATTTCCATACCGAGGTGCTGCCGGTGTGAGATTAGGTTGTAATTAGTGTTAAATCAATATACAAGGTGTTTAAAGTGAAGAACAAGCTGTTTCTAAGTCAGTTTCTTTGTTTCCGCCACTAAAACTGATCAAAACTCCTCTGATAGACTCATTCAGGTCGACATCTCGATCCTACAGAACCGGTCTTCACGTTCCCACGTGTACTCGGGTCCGTGTTTAGAGTTCCAACGTACTTTGACAAGTTTAATGCGACTTCTCCTTGTTTTATGGATCTTCCAATCCGTTACCTCAACAGGTTGTTCTGTAAATCGGAGTGTGTCGTCGATATGCACCTCATCCGCAGGGATGATAACTGTTTCTTGGGTTGGACTCTTTTTGAGGTTTGACACATGGAACGTGTCATGAACACCATTAAGTTCTTCCGGTAACTCCAGCTTGTACACCACGGTACCCATTCTTTCCAAGGTCTTGAATAGAAATTTTATGCTCGTCCTGATTCTGAACGTTTGACGACGCAATTTTTGCTGGATACATTGGACCATTCACTGTGGATTCGACTTTCCACCTTTTCCAAGTCTTGCTACACCTTTCCAAGGTGAGACTTTCAATAGGACTTTGTCTCCCACCTTGAATTCTAAGGGTTTTCGTCTTCGATCAGCGTAGCTCTTTTATCGATCACGAGCTGCCTTAATGCGCTCTCGGATCTGCACAATCTTGTCGGTTGTCTCTTGAACGAGTCAAGGACCAATTAACTGTTTGTTTCCAACATCTGCCCAGCACAACGGTGAGCGGTACTTGCGGCCATATAGAGCTTCGAATGGTGCGGCTTTTATGCTCGTATGGTAGCTGTTATTATAGGAAAACTCAACTAAAGGCAGATGAGTATCCCAGCTACCGCCTAGAGCCATAACACATGTGCGAAGCATATCTTCCAGTGTTTGTATGGTCCATTCGCTCTGACCGTCTGTTTGCGGATGGAAGGCCGTGCTTAGATCTAGCTGAGATCCAAAGGCCTCTTGGAAGGATTGCTAGATCCTTGATACGAAACGTCCATCTCTGTCTAAAATAATCGAAACAGGCATTCCATGCCGTGCTACAATTTCCTTACGATACAGCTCAGCAAGCTTTCCGGTGTTATCCTTCTCTCGGATAGGTAGGAAATATGCAGACTTCGTCAATCGATCAACTATCACCCTTATCATATCATGTCCTCTAGGGGTCCTGGGTAATTTTGTTATGAAGTCCATCAAGATTTGCTCCCACTTCCAGGTGGGTATCTCTGATTGTTGCAGTAGACCAGACGGTTTCTGATATTCAGTCTTGACCTTGGCACAGGTTAGGCATTTTCCAACGTAAACAGCTACGTCGCTCTTAAGCCTTGGCCACCAGTAGTATTCTTTCAGGTCTTGATACATTTTGTCCGATCCTAGGTGGATCGAGTATCTCGACTTGTGAGTTTCATCAAAGATGACTTCTCGACTACCGCTATAGAGCAGAACCCAAATACGCCCCATAAAGTATAAGGTTCCCTCTTCATTTGGCACCAATTTCTTCTCCATACCTCGGCGATATTCAGCTCTACGATTTTCCTTCTTAAGGGCTTCTTGTTGTGCGTCATGAATGTGTGTAGTAAGATTTGTTCGAATAGTCATTTCCAATGCTCGAACCCTTAGGGTCTTAACCCTTTCCTTTCGACTTAACACATCTGCTACTACGTTCGCCTTACCATAATGGTACTTATTCTCATAGTCATAATTGTTTAGCAACTCAACCCACCATCGCTGACGCATATTCAATTCCTTCTGATCGAATATGTGCTACAAGCTTTTATGATCTGTGAAGGTTGTACATCGAGTACCATATAAATAATGTCACCAGATCTTCAAGACGAATACCACCGCGCCTAGCTCCAGGTCGCGGGTGGTATAGTTCCTTTCATGAACTTTCAACTGTCTCGATGCATAAACGATGACCTCTTGGCGTTGCATGAGCACGCAACCCAATCCTTGACGCGAAGCGTCACAGTATATCACGAAGTCTTCAGTGCCTTCGGGTAAGGACAATATTGATGCATCACATAGTTTGTTCTTGAGAAGTTGGAAAACTTCTTCCTGCTTATCACCCCAGTCGCACTTCTTGTCCTTCTGCATAAGAGAAGTCAGCGGTTGAGCTATCTTGGAGAAATTCTCGATGAATCGGCGGTAATAGCCCGCTAATCCCAAAAATTGTCGAACTTCGGTTGGAGTTTTGGGGGCTTCCCAATTCTTTATCGCTTCCATCTTCGCTGGATCTACATGAATGACCAAGGAACTGTACTTCACGAATCCAAAATTCGCATTTTGAGAACTTTGCATAAAGTTTCTTTTTCTTCAGTAGTTCCAAAATGGTCCTGAGGTGTTGCTCGTGCTCCTCTTTCGTTCGCGAATAAATCAGGATATCATCGATAAATACAATCACGAATTTATTGAGATATGGTTTGTAAACACGATTCATCAGATCCATAACTACTGCTGGCGCGTTCGTCAATCCAAATGTCATCACAAGGAACTCGTAATGCCCATAACGCGTCCTGAATGCAATCTTTGGTACGCTCTCTTCTTGGATCCTTAGCTGATGATATCCAGATCGAAGGTCGATCTTGGAGTAGTAACTCGATCCTTGCAACTGATCGAATAAGTCGTCAATTCTTGGTAGTGGATCCTGATTCTTGACAATGAGCTTATTCAATTCTCTATAATCGAAACACATCGGCAGGGTTCCATCCTTCTTCTTTACGCACAAAACTGGAGCTCCCCAAGGCGAGAGGCTCGGCCTTATAAACCCTTTATCCAACAACTCCTGGAGTTGTGTAAAAAAAACATCGGTGCCTTGGCCACAGGAGCGGCCCCTGGAACCAAGTCAATATGGAATTCGACTTGTCGTTGCGGAGGTAGTCCTGGAAAATCGTCGGTAAAAAAACATCGGGGGATTCCTTCACCGCAGGAATGTCTTCGAGTTTCGGCTCCTCAGCCTTCTTATCTACAACGTGCGCCAGGAATGCAACACATCCTTTCCTTAAGCACTTTTGCGCCTTCATCACCAATGTGGGATGTCGCAATCCACCGCCTTTGGGGCCCAGCGTCCCCGCATCAACTGCATCAAGGTCGTGTACTATAAATGCTTCATCATCCACAAGAGGAAGGCGAATGACTTTCTCATGACAAACCACTTCAGCCTTATTCTTGGATATCCAATCCATGGCGACTACCACATCAAAACTACCTAAACCAACTGGTAGAAGGTTGATAGGGAATTTTCGTTTCCCCAAGTCCAAGTATACAACCCTTAATAACTTTATCCATTTCGACTGATTTCCCATTTGCCAACTCTATAGCATGTGGGGAGTCTGGCTTACTTTTTCCTAAGTCAGGTATATCCTTAAGTTCCATAGACTTAACACCAAAGTTGGCGCCAATATCAATTAGAACGGATGCAATGCGTAGGTTTATAAGGAACTTACTTGTTACTACGTTCGGGTCCTAGCGTGCCTTGCGTATTCCCTTCATGAAAATGCTCCCAAGAGCTTAGACTTTTCTTCGAACAGTCCTTCCGATAGTATCCTTTTGTCGCCACATCCGTAGCAATTCTTGGCCTTTGCCATTGCCATTACTGTCCTAAATTCCATTCACATGTCTCATACCAGACCAGCATGCCTCCTTGCTATGCCCGGTCTTGCCCCAATTTCACACCTATGAGTCCTGCATGGACCTGTGTGATAATAACCATATCTATCACACTTTGGTAGTTCTCCTTGGTGGTTTTTATCACCTATCTTAGTCGTGACAACGAATGCCTTGACTTTCCTAGTCGCAGCAGTTTCCTTATGTTTGTTGTTGGCTCTAGAGCTTTACTTGGGATGTGTATACTTCCTCTTAGTTCGCCATTGCTTTCAGTGTTGTTTGCTTTGTATTGGACGATTGCTTCAGCAACTTGTTGGTTCCACAGAGCTTCAGGCTCAGCTCTTGTTGCAGGTAGAGGTTCTGATTAGACTCGGCCAGCGTTTCCTTTGCTGTGGTTCCATGTGCTTCTCTTGTATGAAACATATTGACAAGATTAAACATTTATTTTGGAATAGATGTTGTTGTCTTGCGTAGCAAACCTCCTCGGAGTCACCTTACTCCGATTGATGCAAGTCATCCAGGGCTATAAAAATACGGTTAGGTCTTCCCTTCACCTTGTTCCTTATTTATTCCTCAAGTCTCTGACTCTTCCATAGTATTTAGTTTTACATAAATGGGTATGCTTCACAGGAGATGGGGGGTTGTGCATTACTACCACATATAGAGGAAAGTGGTAGTGAAAACACATAGATAAGGTTGTGAGGGTACATAACTTCTTCCTCGGGATAGAATTGTGCCTTGCAGCAACCGTAAAGTGGTTTCCAGGGTGTGAATGCACTACCCAAACGATGGGGTACACAACGGGATAGAGAGGGTGGAAGTACTGATAGGTGCGTCGGTGTTGTAATATGGGTAGAAGTGTCTGACACGAAGTAGGCAAAGACAGGTTTCCTACTTGTAAGGTGCTATAGCAATTATCTAGGTATTGCCCTACTAGATGAAGGTGTGAACACTTAGAAAGTTTTGGATGGGTGGTGATCATTAGTTTGACCCGCAGAGTCCACCAGGATTTCCATGCATTACAAGTCGTTATTACATGGGCCCCCGTAATAATAAATTGTCTTACACGGTCACCCCAACTTTCCCTCGTTCAAAGTAGATGATCAACCACAGAGGGGACACTACTGTCCTTATACCTCCGACATGGAAAGGACCATTATGGTGGTCCATGCGCCATCATTTGTTATCGCTACGCGCGTATAGGCACAATGCTTTAGATGTAACAGGAATAAGGGGAATTCCTGGAAGTTGGAGGGGCACCTTCAAGATGAGCACTTCATCTTCCTTGATTGGACGGGAGTGTCGTCAATCTCGCTTCGTAAAAGCCGACGGGGTCTCGTCTCACTGATAAGGTCGCTGTCCAAGGTTACCTCCTCTGCCTCACCGTCACTTCCGTAGTCAGGCACCTTCACATTCAAGGGGGAAGAACAGCCATTTTCTACAGAATCAAGCTCGGGGCCTCATTTGGTAATTAACCATAAGCTCCGCAGTGTACGCGAGGTCGATAATCTCATTGCGCAAGTCAAGAACAATAATAGGATTCGAAATCGAAGGTATCTCGTCAATAATCATTCCGTACACACATATGCATATATATTAATATATAATAACGCTACTTAGTATACACAAGTAAATAAATGCTACATGTCTCATATAACTCTCGTTTGTTCTTTCCTTTGAAAAATGTTGGATTCATGGATCTTGGCGCTTTTTGTAAATGCAATGAAAAAAAACCTTTTGTAAAAATGTTTTCGTGAGAGAGTCCTAATGATTGTAGTCTAGACTCGAGAAGGAATCCTAGTTCACTACAATCGAGGTTCTGATACCAAACTGTCACACCCTGACTTTTGCGGAAGCGTATGATGTGTGACTTGCTCAACATCATTGCATTCAATTATAATAAACAACTATATGATTAAAACAAGATGTTCATCCATTCATAAGATTGAAGTGTTACAAACACAAGTCATTTAAGTTTCAACCAAAACCCTCAAGTTATAAAACAAAAGTGGATGACATCTAAACTTGAAATTTACGTCTTGAAAATAACACCAGCGCCCAAGATCCAACTTCTTTCCTGAAAAACATGTGAGTTATGGAAAATCGTCAACATAATGTTGGTGTGAATTCATGCAGATTTGTGAAAACATTTAAGCATTCGTTATGGAAAACATGGTATGTAATTTCAAGTATTTCTGTAAATGTAAGGAAATCGAGATCGTTAATGGTTTGCAAGGCCATTAACATGTGACACGACATAGGAAGCATCCAAACCATAGGCATTTTTACTTGTCGATTCGACGACTGTCGATTCACGACTAGAGACACAAAAGCACTACTTGGTAAAAGAGTGGCCAAGGGTGTGGCTGCCTGAAACCCATTAGATCTAACCTTTTGTTCCGCGGTCTTGGTATGTAACTGATTAATGGTTCTTATGGCACCCTATTCGTGACATGATCTAAAGTATCATTCCTAAGTTTTTATATTCAACATACCATAGCACATGTATTTTCCCCAAGTTTAGAAAACAAGTAAAAGTTTAAAAGTGGGGACATGAACTCACAACTTTGCGTATCCTGCGCCGTAAACTTCACCGGTTGGTTTTGTAGCGTCGTGACCTGTACGTATTCTATGTATGTTAGTCACTAGACTTGTATCACACAAGTACAAGTCACCATCTTTTGTTTATGTATATGTTTTTTGTATGTTCAATCTTTGTGAGGGTCGTGCCCTTGTTTGTCGGGTCTTGCCCGTTGAGTATATATTGTATTTCCGTAAATATATATTTTATCTCTCAAATATATATTTTCTTATGAAGCCTTTGACAAGGTAGGAAGTTGTTAAAAATAATTTATATTTTTAACTTTTCATGTAAGTTACTTATATTATTTATCCAAAAATAAATATAAGTATTTTGTAAAATAATAATCTCAATATTATTTTTGTACTAGTATACTTAGGGAAGTATACTTGTGTTTTAGGTAAATACTTATATACTTATGTATTCCCATATATTTGTATGTGTATTTTTGTATTCATACTCCTTGGGAGTATTTAGTGTATTTTCAAGTCCTTAATACACTACTACATATAATACACACAATATACACTTAGCACAAAATTTGGTGATCACTAAATATATATATTTTCCCCAACAATATACATTCTTAATGTTGATTTTTAACTTGAAGAAATCACCATTTCTTGACTTGTAATTTTACACAAAAATTAGGGAAACCTTGGTATATATTTTTAGGTGAATTTTTAGGGAATAAGTTTCACCAAAACTTATATTTTTCGAAGTGTCAAAATTTTATAAAAATTTTGACATAGTTTCCCCTAAAAATGGAGGTTTCCCATGTTTTCAAAACATGTATTTATTTTCTTTTCAACATCAAAACAATTTTCCAACAACAATCATCAACAATAAACACTAACTTCTTCATATGAAACATCATGGTGAACTTGTCTCTTGTTAAAAATGTGTAGTCTTTTAGATCTACACTTTACATATTATGATCTTTCCAAAAACAAGTGTTTTTTTGTATTTTAAACAAACTTTATATGAAACTTTATTTCATTAACCAACTCATCCATGAGTTTAATGATCTTTAAAGTTTGTAAATCATGTTCTAAAACCACTTTTATGTTTATTAGAAAGATCATTATTTTTAACATCATGTTTAACCATGGATCTTTCAAGATCCATGCTTAATATCTTTAGATCTTTCAAAACAAGCTCTATGTTAAACTTTTAACAAACTTTTTATGAGTTTTAGTTTCAAAAATTAGTTCTACACACACTTTATTACTTCAAGATTACAAGTTTATGTGTAAAAATTCCTATTTCAAGTTTACATTATGCTTCACATGTTCATCTTCAAGTTTAACCATGGATCCTTCAAGATCCATGCTTAAACTTGGTAGATCTAAGCTTTAACATACTTGATCTAATCATAAACTCAAGATATAATATAAACAACTTCATTACATACACTAAAAATTTATGTAATCACTTATTTTCTTCATGAATATGTTAGATCTTTTCATTTTTAACATTAGAAGTTAAGTTGTTTAGATGGTGAAACTTGTACATAACATAAACATGAAATAAATTAGTAATCAAGAAGCTTACTACTAGCTCTAATGGCTAGGGAAGTGGCACAAAAATGGAGGTGATGCACAAGGAAGAAATTTCAAAAATGATATTTGTTTCAGGAACAAGTGCTGAAGAGGAACAAAAGAGTCCATTCTGGAAGCAGTCTAACAGTGAATTCCTTGCCAAGAAGCAAGAAGAACTGAAGAAGGAAAATATTAAGAGAAAGGAGACTCGAACCTATTATCAGTGCTATGTTGTTGGTCATATTGCCTATAATTGTCCAAAGGCAATCAACAAAAAACAGGGAGTTTCTAAACTAAAAGAAAAGATGGTTGACAAAGATTCCCCAATCAAACAATTTAAAGTATTTGAAAATTTAAAATTTGAGATTGATGAAAGTTCAAACAGGTTTTACAAGAAAAGAGCAAATCTTGACAATCAAAAATGGATTGTTAAGAAGTCTGATGGTAGTTCTAGTAATGATTCTGATTCGTCAAAATCAGATGAGCTATCTTCTGGCGATGAATCTGATTCCACAAAATCAGAGGAGCCACAGGTTGAGATAAAATTGGAAACATCAGTACCTTCAATGGATGATGTCAATTTTCCACCATTGAAGGCTGAGAATTTTAAAACAAAAGTTGGTAAAACTGAAATATCAAATCAATTTTTCTCATATAAGAACGAATTTGATGTTGATAAAGCTTTTAACTCCAAAGTTCACCATATTTTTGGAAAAATGGTTGACAGGAAAGTCAAAGGAGTTAAGGAGTTTTACGAGAAGAAAACAAAGAAGCAAGGTAAAGTATCATCCCTGGTTCTTGACTGGGATGGTACATACTATGAACAGTAAAATTCTGGAATTGCCGGATCTCCCTAGTTGGTAATCGCGGAGCATGAATCGACATCTTGAGAATTCAACCTATGTATGGTAACTTACAAGTGATATTGGTTGGTAAGCCATGTGGTTGAAAAAGGTTTTTATTTACAAGTGGTAAATCAAGGACATTAAGTTGTACTTGCGTTTTCATATAAGTGGTATTTGGTTGGCAGACAATGTGATGAATCAAACTCCTAACCTACGAATGGTTTTTATAAAATCAACAAAACTTATTTTCCGGAAAAACCATTTGATTAAAACAAACTTAAGTGTTTTGAAATCACAATGGGAAAATAGTTTGTTGTGAGGGGGAGTTTTGATTGTTTATGCCAAGTGGATGGCGAATTGATGCGATTCGATATCAGTTGTCACGTTACTTGTACAGTTTGTTTTCAAATTTCCTTTAATGTGTTTTCATTTTAGGGGGAGTAAAATTTTTCAGAAAATTCAAAAAAATTTCAGAAAATTCAAAAACATTTGAAAATTTGAAAATGTCAAAAACATGATAAAATGAAAAATGAGTTTTTGTGTCAAAGAAGAGGAAATGATAGTATATCAGTAGACAGTTACAGTATGTTAAAGAAATGTAATGATTAAATAGCGTTAAATGGTCTCACTGATGATATGCCGATAGGTTTTTACACATTTAGTAAGCTTTTTCGGGATATAAACTTAAATTCAAACTTGCTTATTTTGTGGGGAACACTACTTGGATATATAGGTAACCCCTGAAATCTCGTTTGAAAGGTCCCTCTTTCTGAGATACTAGGTCTTTATGCTCAGTGATATCTGGGGTATTATCCCGGGACTTCTGATAATGCGGAAGCAATGGCCTAGTCCCCGTATAATACTTTACTGCTTGCTTGAAAAATAGCGCCGCCCTCAGCTAAAAATGATGAAACATTGAAAAATGCGAATCATGGCTGTTGAAGAAAAGATCCTCTAACAGGGACACACCAAAAGTCGAAGCCGTCATCTCTCTGCTGAACGGAAGTTCTGACCTGAGCTCTCACGGCCCTCGCAATTTAACCCCTTACAGATATCATCTGTGGTATATTCACCTGTAAGACTGAATATTGGGATCTGGATATGGGAGTATATTCAAGAAGTGGGACACATGAATGAGTTTATGTTCTTAAAACACCTAATTCGTATCCTGAATTAGTTGAAATTTGTGTGGGAATTTAAGTGGATCAGTATATCTGCAATCTAAGTGAATTGTTTAATTCTTAATGTGTAATTAAGCTCAACGGTACTTATGACTTGTCAAAAACTGATATGATCCTCTTACACGAACTCACAAAAATATTGTCATCTCTCTGCTGAACGGAAGTTCTGACCTGAGCTCTCACGGCCCTCGCAATTTAACCCCTTACAGATATCATCTGTGGTATATTCACCTGTAAGACTGAATATTGGGATCTGGATACGGGAGTATATTCAAGAAGTGGGACACATGAATGAGTTTGTGTTCTTAAAACACCTAATTCGTATCCTGAATTAGTTGAAATTTGTGTGAGAATTTAAGTGGATCAGTATATCGGCAATCTAAGTGAATTGTTTAATTCTTAATGTGTAATTAAGCTCAACGGTACTTATGACTTGTCAAAAACTGATATGATCCTCTTACACGAACTCACAAAAATATTGTATGTAAATATTTCTTTACTGCATTTCATTTTACATTCAAAATTTCAAAAAGATTTTTAGTGTATTTTAGCATAAATTTTGAAAAATACAAAAAAAAAAGATTTTCGATAACTGATGTTGGAGAGCTGATTTTCAAAATTCAGAGTGCTAAACAGGATGAGCATGTGGTGAGGGGGAGTTTGTGTTTAAATGAGAAAAGTTTTTGAAAAGAAAAACGTTATTCCTACAAGTGGTTCATCAAAGTCTAAATGTTAAATCATTCTAAGATTTGCTCTACAAAAGGTAAGAAGAGTTTGTGCAGATAAGCCAGATTTCGATACTAAGCACGAATTGAGCCAGATTACAATTCTGGAACTGATGATGCTGATGAACTTAAGGAATCAAGAGATTCTGAAGATCAAGAGAAGAGAGAAGATTTGAGGATGCTTACAGCGTCAGATACTTCAAAGAGTTTGAGAGGACTGATAAAGATTGAAGATGCAAAGACTCGACACTTTAAGACTCGTCAACATTCGAGGGGGAGTCTGTTGGTGCATGCGTCTGTTGACTTCGTCTTGTATCGAGTCTTATATGTATTTAGACAGATCAGGGTGAATTATACGAGAAAATAAGAGATTTTAGGGTGTTTAAGAGGTAATTTCGCTTGAAGGAAGAGATTCCGCTTGAAAGTGTCTTGAGTCATTTCAAGCGAAATCATCAATAGCTATTTCGCTTGAAATGGCTTGTGCCACTCTCAAGCGAAATCAGACCTCTAATATATAGGTCATTCCAAGCGAAATTATAGGGATTGATTCCGGTCAGAGCAACGAAGTGTTGCCGAAGTGTCGTCTCGCTGTAAAACGTCATCTAATCAATATAACGACAGTTTAAAGTGATATTCTAGCTGAATTGATCTCAAAATGTCTGTTTCCGCCTTTCATTCTGAGTAAAATCTTCTTATCGACTCGTTCGGGTCTGAAAATGATCCTACACTTTCTCTCTTTGAATGAATGATGGTTTTAATTAATTTGGTGTTTGATGATGTTGTAATGGCCAAAACACACTCGGATGGTGAAGGATACTAAGGGAAACTTGCACCAACACCCCATGCACAAAAACAGGACCACCAGACAATTTTTCTTCATTACAGCAAGCTCAGCACGGGGTCGTGCTCACCCAACACGCCCCATGCTCAACCATTTACAGAAAATGCCCAGTTCAGGTACCTAGACACGGGACGTGCTCACTGAACACGCCCCCGTGTCCAGCCTTCTGTTACTTTATCTTAGTTTTGTTACTGGCGATCTGAACACGGGGCCGTGCCCGGAAACCACGGGGCCGTGTCCAGACGCCCAGTAACATATTTTTTTGCTTTTTCACACCTTTTTACACATCCAATCAACCTAAAAACTCATTTTTGGGACACATTGAGGACAATGTGTAATAAGTGTGGGGGGGATGCTAAAACCTTGAATTTTGCAAGTCCTAATTACAAGCCTTACACAAAACTCTATTAGAACTGCTAAACACCCCAAATTTTTTTCAAAATCTTTTCATTTTTTTCCTTACTTGTTTAGGTTTAATTCGGGAATTTCAAAGTTCTAAAAAAGGTTATATTTTTACAAATTTACAACCGATAGCGTCGTGATAAAAAGAACTAACATAAAGAAATTATGAAACGACATGAAAAATCTAGTTAAAATTTGATTATATATACTCGATCACATAAAAACCCATGCCCACAAAAAGTGAGTTTTGAGCCTTTATTGAGCATACAAATACACATCTTTAAACTAAATGCTCATTTTTCGTTTCTTGTAAGAATGGTCGCTTGGTTTCTTACGAATCTAGAACTTGCCACGACGATACATTCCCGGTCCTTACCAACTTAAACCCGAGTAAGTAAATGGTGGAGGCATTAGGACTAACCCTTTTTTTTATTTCTACACCATTATTTTTCTTTTTTTTTTTTTACCACCTACCCAAAATCCCCCTAGTT
>JARYGA010019660.1:0-46722 GCA_030545235.1 Helianthus tuberosus | reverse complement strand
CAATCTACTAAATGTGCAAAAACCTACTGGCACATCATCAGTGAACCCGTTTATCATTATATAACTTTCCATTTCTTTAGCATGCTGTGATCGTCCACTGATGTACTATCATTTCCTTTTTTCACAACAAAACTCATTTTGAATTTTATCATGTTTTTGACTTTTTCATCAAATTTTTCTAATGCTTTTGGATTTTCTGAAATTTCTTACTCCCCCTAAAATGCAAAAACATTCAAAGGAAATTTAAAAACAAACTGTACAAGTAACTTGACAACTGATATCAAATCGCTTCAATTCGCCATCCACTTGGCATAAACAATCAGAACTCCCCCTTTCAACAAACTATTTTCATATTGTGATTTCAAAACACTTAAGTTTGTTTTAATCAAATGGTTTTTCCGGAAAATAAGTTGTGTTGATTTTATAAAACCATTTGTAGGTTAGGGATTTGATTCATCACATTGTTTTTCAACCACTTGTAGGAAAATGCAAGTACAACTTAATGTCCTTGATTTACCACTTGTCAGTGAAAACCTTCTCAATCACTAGCAGGTTAACTTATCAACTCAAACCACTTGTATATCAAAATATAACAAAATAATGATATCACCTGTAGATTTACCAACCAAAACTTTTCAAGAATGATGCTGATTCCTGCTCCACGCTTACCAACCTGGGAGCTCCGGCAAGTCCGGATGTTTACTTGTGAAACACAGACATCCAAGCTTCACCAAACTTGGATGTTTCTTCCTCATCTGCACTTGGGTAAAATGTTGCTTTCTTTGTTTCATAGAAATCCTTTACCCCTTTCACTTTACCCTCCACCATTTTTCCAAAAATCTTTTTCACATTTCCATTAAAAACATTCTCAATATCAAATTCTTTCTTCTCAGAATAGAATTGATCTGAGATCTCAACTTTTCCAACGTTTGATTTAAAATTCTCAGTCCTCAATGGTGGAAAATGAACATCATCCATTGGAGGTACTGAGTTTTCATCTTTTGACTCAGCTTGTGGCTCGTCTAACTTTGTGGAGTTAGATTCATCACCAAGTTTCTCATAAAACTTCTTAACAACCCACACTTGGTTGTCATGTTTAGCTCTCTTTTGATAAAAATGAGTCTTTGAACATTCACCAACTTCATATGTTGAATTTTCAAAAATTTTAAATTTCTTAGTTGGTGACTCATTTTTCTCAACAACTTTTCCTTTGAGTTTTTGAGAGACTTCCTGTTTTGTCTTTGTTGCTTGAGAACAGTTCCATGCAATGTGGCCAGCTTTATTGCATTTGAAACAGGTTCTTGTCTCCTTTTTTTTATTAGCTCCATTCGTCACATTCTCTTGCTTCTTGGCAAGGAATTCTCTGTTTGATTGCTTCCAGAATAGGCTTTTTGATTCCTCTTCACAACTTGTCCCTGAAACAAATGTCATTTTTGATTTAAAATCTCGGACATATTTTTCATTTTTATAATTTTCTGGAGGAATAAAACCTAATTCTTTCTTTTTGAAATTACCGTTATAGTTTGGTTTCTTTTGAAAACCAGAACCAGAACCGTAACATTTTTTCTTGTTTAAACGTTGTTGAACTCTCGAAGTGTATTTTTTAGGTTTTTCAGTAAGATTTATATCTTTTATTTCAGAAATATTAATTTCTGTTAGTTTGAAAACCTTTTTGATCTTTTCAAAATTAACACTTCTTATTGGAAATTCCTCATCAGAATATAATTTGTCTGAATCAATCAAAGTATATGCCACTTTGATTGTTTCGTCATTCAAATTAGATTTTAATAACAGGAATTCTTTATTGTACACTCGTTTAACCGACGATTTTGAACTGTTTCCCGACGAACTCGAACTTTTGACGGACGAACTTGAACACCCAGACTCGGACTTTGACTTAGACTTTAACTCCGACTCCTCATCTGTATCCAACACTTGATCTACCACCTTTTTTATTAACTCAGACTCATGATCAGTGTCAGACGATGTAAAAACGACATCAATGTTTTCTGGTAATTCATCGGTTATGTCGGACTTTAACTTTATATTGACCACTTTTTCGACTTGCTCCTCATTCGGTTTTCTAGGCGAATACCCTTCCCAAATTGGAGGCAGACGCTTATTGTACTGAACACTTGGTTTCTTACCAGTATCCTTCTTCTCCTTTGGCTTCTTTTGATCATCTTTAAATGCTTCAAAACCTGCAACAGTTGAATAAATTCGGTCAATCAAATAATCAGAACTAGAATAGCTTAGCAGCAATCGTCTAATTCTTTCATTTTCAATCTTTTCTATCTCCAACTCCAGTTTTAACTTGGCACATTCTTCGATGTAATGATTTATGGCTTTTTGCTTTTCCATCATTGTAGCATTCATTATAGTTAAGGCATCTTCTCTCTCAGAATTTGTCTTTTGAAGACCAGTTACTGTTCTGTTTAGCACATCGTAAGATTCTTTCACGTAGTTGAGATTGAACAATAATTGTTCTTTCATCTTTTCTTGTTCACTCAACTTCTCATCCTTTTCTGCACATTGCTTGCAAGATTCTAAACACTTTGAACACGGCTTGATGACTTCCACAATCTTTTCAACTTCGATGACTTTCTCAACCTCAATCACCGGTTCAGTTTCAATCACCTTCTCAGCTTCAACTTCTTCATTTTGAACAGTTTCTTCTTTTTTAGCAACATTTTCACTTTTCACTTTCTTTTGTTCTTTTGCTGCACGTCTCTCCTTCAGCTTCTCCAATTGATCTGCAAAATAAAATTGAAAACTTCCAGGAGATAGATGAGTTTTTGCAACATTAATATGTCTTTCTTCCTCATCATCACCACTGTCATCAGTTGGTGATTGATCAAAATCTATTTTCTTCTCAGAACTCTCACCTGAAGAACCAGAATCAGATGATGTTTGATCAACAAAAAGTACTTCTTCTGAGCTTTCATCGGATGAAACAGATTCTTCTTCTTGATTCTTCTTATGAACACCAATTGCTTTCATCCATTCGGTAAACAAATCAGATTCTTGAACTATCTTTGCAATGAAAGCTTTAAAATTCCCATTCTCATCCGCAAACAGATCCCAGCTGAATCCTTCAGGTAATTTTTCATCATCTTGATTGATCAAACATGCTTTACTATCAGCTGAAATATACTTGTTCCAATTAAATCCTGGAGCCAACTTCTCATCATCTTGATCAATGATACTAGAATAAGCTTTCTTATTAGCATCTTCAATCATCTTGCCATGAGCAGTTTGTGTTTCTTTTTGTTGATATGGTTGGTGAGCAACTTGTTGATATATGGCTTTCCGATAGTAGTCATCTTTTCCAAATGGATTCTTTGCTCCACTAGCCTCTTGATTTTTGCATTCTCTTTTGAAATGACATTTCTCCCTGCATCGAAAACAAGTAACTTTAGATTTATCAAAAGCCAAAGTAGACACATGTGCATCCAGAAAATCATTTCTCCCTGTGATCATTTTAAACTTTTCAGCTCTCCTCAAGACACTAGCTAGACACCATTTGATGTCCATGAGCTCCATCTCTTCAGCGTCTATCTGATCGTAATCCTCTTTCGTCAGCATAGGATTTCCAATCCTCCCAGCAACCAAGCCTTCATAGGATTGTAGCACAGTTGCAAGTAACGCCATGTGATCTTTTGCAATTTCTTCAGAAAAAATTTGACCATCTGGAAGATTCAATGCAATGTTGCACTGTATCACACAACCATTACCACCTTTTGAACTTTGAGAATGAAACCTTGAAGTTGAACTCTTAGGATTAACACTTGGATATGAAGAGAATCCACTGCTGCTGCTTGGACTTTGTTCAACGGTTTCAGATGAATTACCAGCACTAAAATCAGTTTGAATTTTTGGACTTGTTTCAAACTCTGGAACACTCCCTTTGTAGTACATCTTCACATCCTGTTGACTACTAGGATTGGTCATTCTTTCAATCTTTTGTTGTTCCAAATCTTGTCCCTCAATCTTCTCAATGAACTCAGAAATTGTCAGTCTAAAAAAATCGAAAAAAAAATGCAATGCAAATAACTTGCTAAAATCGAAAAAAAGGTTATTCCATTATTTAGGGGACGTCATCTAATTCAAAAAAGTGTGTTTTAGCTTGTTAAAGGTTTCTCTTTTTCATTACAGTCACATACCAGTTCATTAGGCAATAAAAGATGGAGAAAACTAATAAAACATTATTTTAATTTAACCATTTAGATAAACCAAGTGAGCTTGTTTGATGCCAATTTACTACCTGCTAACCCATGTAAGTGTGTGCACCCAACAAGTAAATACACAAACATACAGAATACAAACCATGCTCACATCAAGCCTGTATGTGCAAGGTTTCAAAATTTTATCTAGTCGCCAGAACAAATTGGTGAACAATCTTAATCAAAGGAAAATCGGAGTAAAAAAGGTTGGAATATTATTAAATTGATTATAATGACAACAACATAGAGAGTCTTGCGCATTTGAAATGTGATATAACACATTGCATTAATCACTTGTATGCAAATGAATCATCTACTTGTACATTTTAATCCACACAACAATACTGACCAAGACAACTATCGAAACGTCGACAAAAATGAGTAGATCATCACGGTACCTTTGTTTTTTTAAACATTCTAGTTTATAAGTTATGACTGAAATACGTAAAAGAATTATAAGTTTGTTGTGGAAAGGGAAAAGTGTAACTAATTATCCATAATTTTGTTAAAATAAATGGATATAAGTGTAATAAGACGTGGGACTAAAAAATAATCAGTGTTTAAAAGACTAAGTTACCCTCATTTTAGGGTGTGTTTATAAATTAAGAGGGAAAAATTCTTATTTTTTGAGTATTTTAAAATACCACTCCTTCATGCATTATAATATAGTTTAGATATCTATGAGAGAGAGAAATACCATGACGCGTCGCTATGCATATCACGAAGGGAAAAGGCTCGATGGTGGTCAAGGGCGCCATATAAGGCTCAACTACATGTGGACTAAGCATCAATATTTTGATGTTTTTTGGGTTGCCATGTTGGCATTGCCCAACTAATTACAAACTTTATCTCTCTTGTCCCTCTCAAAACCCATAAAAAACATATTTTCTCTCTCTCCTCTCACTTACTTCCCTATTCACAAACTCATTTTTATATTTCACTACAAACAAATCAATACCTTCTCTTTTCCACCTCACCACTCTCTTACCTACATGTATAATAAAAATAAGAAAAAATCTCTTAATGCTCATGCTCTTAAAACTGTTTTTTCTTTTAATAGCTGGAAAAAAACCATTTTATCCACGGGAAAATTACCCTTTTATTCGCTGGACAATGGGTCCTTTTTTTGTATCATTTTAACCTAATTAGCCGGTCCTACTCAGATTTAGAATTTTTTGCATAAATAGGTGCCTTGCACAACAAAATAGTGCTTCTAGGTGGGCACTGATTAAGTGATTGTTTTTAGGTATGTAGCTGATTGAATCAGCGACTTTAATGTCCAAAACCTGCAAACCAGTATGTTTTCTGCATACATTCAGTTGGTCCCTTAAAGTCGCTGTTTGAAACCATATTTTTTTAGAAGGTCGCTGTTTGATTATAAGACGTACATAACATCGCTGTTTGATTATAAGGGTGAGGGGGGCACTCGCCTCTTAGGGGAGTACCCTCTCTTACGCACACTCAATCAGGTTATGCCACGTCAACTCCCCTCTTAAACTCCCCTCGCACCCCAATTTGATGGCGGCACTCCCCTCTTAGGGGAATTGTTTTTTATTCAAAAAAAAAAAAATATTTTTCATTGGTTGAAAATGAGGGTGGCCTCACCTTCTCTCTCCTACCCTCTTCGGTGTCTCCCCCCCGAAATTGGTCCCCGAAATGGCTCCCCTCTTTGTTGGTGGCACCCTTCCCGCTCGGCAACCCACTCCCCGATTCCCCTTCCCGCATGCACCCTGGATACCCTAAGACTTACATAAGTCGCTGAATTAACTATCAACTAGTGATATTATAAAGTATCTGAACAACTCGGTGAAGGATTCAATTTACTTTTGGGGTGGTCATTAGTGATAGAATTCCATCACTCACAAACATCCAATCAAGTTTCGGCATGTCATCAACCACTATTCTATCACTCACAAGCTTTTTTTAGTGGCGGTGGTCGTCACTAGTGATGGAATTTCATCACTCACAACTTTTTTTTATTTTTTAAATTAGAAATTAACAATAAAACACTAAATTATAAATTTCATTAAAATTAAAAAATAAATTACATAGCAAAATAAAAAAACAACTAAACATTGGAAAAAAAAAACTTGAATTAAACGAGTGGCATCTCCCAACCCCACCTTTCGCAAATCTCGCGCTTTTGTTGAATTACAACCGACTTAAACGGTTCGTCGAGATGGACAATTAAAATTTATATAAAGATGAGGGACCTGAATTGCAATTAAAGGAATGCTATTTAAAAATAGCTAACAAAAGTTGAGGGGCTAATTTGCACTTTTCATCAAAGTTGCTCATAAAACGACAAAATAATCTAAAAGTGAATTGTTTTCAACGCGTGATGATTTTAACGCGTCAAATAATTCATGCGTTATATTTGTGGCGGCGGCAGTGTGCTATTTTGTTCCACGCGTGATGGGGTGGCCATCACGGACCACCCCCACTCCCCTAAGGCACAATGCAAAACCATTAAAGTGTCACCAAGAAATTTAAAAAAGAAATAAAAAATGTATCTATAAATAACAACTCTCACTTTTAAACATCATAGAAAAATGGGTTTTCACAATATACTGTCATGGTTACCTTTAACGTTTAAAATTTTCATGACGGATCTTCTGCAATTGTTTTATAATTAAAATAATTAAATCAAGACGGTTCTTTTGTATTGTATCAGATTAGTGACTATGTAAAGTGGAAATTCAAAACAGCGACTTTTATTTAATGTTGCGGATTAGATCAGGGATGTTATGAAAGTCGCTTGATTAAACAGCAATGTTCCGGAAAGAGTTGGTTTCAAACAGCGACTTTCTGCAATAATGTGGAATCAAACAGCGATGTTTCAAGGACAATCTGAACTATGCAGAATACTTGTAGGTTTGCAGCTTTTGGCCTCTAAAGTCGTTGATTGAATCAGCGACATACCTATAAACATTCGCATAATCAATGCTCACCTAGAAGCACTCTTTTGTTGTTCAAAGCACCTATTTATGAAAAAAATTCCTTTAAATAGGCTTACAATTACATGCACATGCAAATAAAAAAGAATAAAATAATATTCTATACTACTAATTCTAATATGCAACGTGCATATTTCAAATCCAACAAACTCGGTCAAACTGACCATTTCTTTAGCCAAACAAAATGCAACGAACTGATCCATAACCATAACCCATGACCCGTTCGAACTCCTAACCAATTGACCCGTACCTGTGATCCGATAACGCACCGACCCGTGTCCCGTAAACAAACCCGAATAATCCAACATGCTTGTTCAAGAAGAGAAGCACACAAACATTGGAATTTTTTTTTCTCTTTCTCTTTTTCTCCGCCGACAGCTATCATTTTATTTTTTTTACTTTTCTTTTATAGTGTTACTAGGTTAAAACCCGTGTGGTACACGGGGTTGGGTAACATGAAAAACTGAAATAAAAGTTATAACAAATAAATACATATCATAATTGCAAATTCTTTATTTATAATTACATATCATATTTACTATCACAACTAAGAAATCTATAGATACAAATACAAATTACAAATCTCTAATGACTTCTATTGTTTTTTTTTCGTGACAACGATCTTTAACAAAAGCCCGATCATCTGGCCGGCGTCTGGTGCAGTGCCCATGACAGCCCTGCATATAAAGAAATTCTTGGATTCGATAAAGTGTTAAATTAAATTACTACAATTATTTCATGCCAAAAATAGATTGGGTCGCACCTATTGAAACAACCTTTTATTACTAAACGGATGAGAACTTACATTTTCTAGCATTTTATCAAGAGCGGGTAAAGCCTTGGATTCGATAAAGTCAAACTTGTGCTCCACCTTAGCTTTTTTCATAACCGGGAGACCGATCTCATACGCTTCCCGATCAGGATCTATTGCTACAATCTATACCTCACGTTAAAATATTTATAAACTACCAAAAAGAAAAAAATTACTATGATTACCAAAATCACAAACCTTGCCATCATCAGGAATTGTTAACTCGGTTAGAAGCAACAAATAACCCGTAAAAACCCCGACTTCTATTGTTTTTTTGCATTCGAACGACGGTTTCGATCGGGATTTAGAACAATCTCGTTGATTCAACACACACAAAAAAGTTAACATTTTTAAACACATAATAACCGCGCTAATACGTGACTTGATTTGATTAATCATGGATTAAAAATTTTTGTCATGAAACATGAAAGCCACCTTTAGCCATTGCTTTTCAATAACTGCTAATTAAAAAAACGACCTGATCATCAAAACTTATCAACAAAATCAAGCAAATATTAGATACTAAATTGTAATAAATATTGCAAACTAACCCTAAGAAAGAACAAAATTCTGTAGAATATATTGGTTAGTCAATCCGTTGACTTGATAATCTAAGAACAAAACATATCCACATGAATTAAACAATCTAAATACTCTTAAAATCAAGCTTTAATCTACAAACATCTGATCATTAAAAAATAAAGAGAAAAAAAAACCCACACAAAACCTAATTTCCAATTTTCCACAACAATTTCAATACGAAAGGTATCAATCAAAAGCTAGCTCAATTCAATCACAAACAACAATAAGACGAACTAATCAAAATCAATTACTAAAGTTGAAAGATCCATAGTGTCTTCTTAACTAAATTAAAAATGAACAAATCTTTTGTCTTGTTCTCGATTAAACCTTTGTATTCATTAATAACAAAAGAAATACACAAATTCATCTCGATTAACCTCCGTATTCATTAATAACAAAAGAAATACACAGATTCATACGAATAAAAACAGATTAAGGTAATGGGAAGCAATACCTTTGTTCGGATCAATCAGATTACGTGTTCGTACAACGCCATTATGCTCCTATGACCAAAGTTTCGATGGAGAAAGAACACAGTGGTATGGAAGATTTAGGGTTTAGATGCTTTGGGTGTTTTGAATATCAGAGTGAAACCGAATCGCCGTAGATGATGGTTGGAGTTGTAGAATTGAATTGTTGGAGAATAGGGTTTTCATAATGGGTAAAACAATAAGGACCCGAACAATTTTTATTCTAAAACAACGACACGTGTGGAGCATGAGTAAGGATCAATTGCCAGGTGTAAATCTTACTTAATTAATAAAAGATGAATGATGACACTTGTCAAATAATGGGGTAGACTTATGTACACATGACACATAAGACAAATTAGCTTTAGTATATTAAAATAGATAGATGAGAATTCATACTAAGACTTATATCATGTATTCATTTTATTACTTATCATATTTTCGTCTATTTTATCAATAGGTAAGGTTTTAGACCCATCGCCTTAGCTTAGTGATAATGATGTATGCCCCCCACATAACATACATGTTTTCTTATATTTTTGCTCAGGTGAGACCACCCGTAGTGGTGGAACAAAATAATGCCCCCACCATGGGGCATTATTCGACACGTGTAATCCCAGTCAGCATTGGGCATTATTGCAAAAATGATGTAGCGGGACATTATTCCAATAACGCCCATATTATTTTTAATGTAAAAAAAAGTTTTAAATAAAGTTGTCAAAAGTGACCATGTGGGTAGCTCAAAAGTGATCGGCCAAAAGTGACCATGTGGGTACCATTTTCAAAAGTTGTCAGACACTAGCTCAAAAATGATTGGCCAGTCAACCATCATACAAACCAAATTAAGCGTTTTAAATAAAACGCCGGACAACAAATTTTTCCAAAAAAACGCCGGATAACGCCCGGTGTAGTGGGGGGGGGGGGGGGGCGTTTCGGGGCGTTTTTTTTTTTTTTTTTTTTTTTAAACCACGCCCCACTACGAGTGGTCTGATAATGGAAATGCTGATGGTGATAATAGAAATGGTGAATGTAACTTAGATTTATGCACAACATAAAAGATAGGCTATAAATACACTCTTCTTTTAGTTTTTACACCCTCTTTCTTAAAATCTGAGATATAATTCAATACCGTATTCAAGCACTAAACAATCTTATAACATTGTTAGATAATATTTACTTTGTTTATGTTTTTGTAATTGTTGTATTTCCTAGGTACCTTGTTGTAATATGTAGGCCTATATATTGTTTCATTCTCTTCATTAGAAATATGACAACATTTAATCGTAACATGGTATCAGCCCCATTTACTGGATATAGCTATGTTCCCATCCAAATCCCTTCCCCTTCCCCTTTCCTCTTCCTCTTCGTTTCCAAACCATCTGCATCGCTCTTCTGTTTCCTTTCTATTTTTCCTTCCTTCTGTTTGTTTTGTTTTTCAATGGCCTCATCATCTCCTGCTACTTTTCCTAGGAATATGAATGGTCTGGCTCCCATCATCAAACTCAACTCATCAAACTACATATATTGGCACAAACAAATGCTTCCATTATTCATGTTGCTACAACAAATACAAGACCAAGGCCTGTAGCGATGTCTCCGGGTAAAAGGGTTCAAGGTTTCTGTTAGCCTAACGCAGGTCGTGGGGTCCCCCCACGTCTGCAAGACGTGGAGAGAGGTTCATTAGTGTTATTGTTGTTCTCCTTGAATTCTAGACTGATATGAAACCAGCCCAAAACGTAATCGTTGGAGAAGATGAATTATTTGGTGTGAAGAAGAGAAGCATAAAGCTAGTTCTCATGGGAGAAGAAGAAGAGAAGCAAGCATGAAGCTTGTTCTCGAGAGGGAGAAGGAGAATCAGAGAGTTCAGATAGTTTTCAGCTGATTCTGGAGTGTTTGATATGTTTGGCATGGGCTGCAATTTATAGGGGAAGAGGTTTCTCAAAGGAGAAACCTTTAACTAATGAACCTGGCTTGCAGTGAGGGACTTACCCTTTTAGGGGTTGAAGGGTTTGGACCTGCGGACAAAAGGGTGTTCTCTGTGCACATGCTCTCTTTTACGGCTGTAAGAGATTTGGACAGGCAATTGGTGAGGTGACAAGTCTCTGACTTGTCCTTTTTACTATTTATGCCAGCTGACCGTTACCGAACCGTTTAACCTTTTAACCTTTTAAGCTGTTGTGTCTCTAATCAGTTTATTAAGGTTTAAGCTACCCCCGTCATCAGCCCCCCAAGTCAGAGGTATTTGGGGTGTAAGCTCAAATGCTTCTGACTTTTGTACACGATTTTTATTGCTTAAAGGCTTCGAGGCTTGAAAGGTTATCAGGCGTCTAAGTTTTTTGGATTTGAATTTTGAAATGACGGTTAATGTGAGGGATGGCAGTTTTTTGCCTTTTGCGTAATAATATCTGCCTAGACTTCACTTTCTTTTTTCTTTCGATCGCGTCTAGCAAAGATCTGTATGTGAGTTATTCTTGTCTCACTAGAGAGGAAGTTGAGGCCTTCTGTAAAGAATGGGGAATCGATCTAAAGTTTAATCCGGTGGCTCCGGGCTTTAGATAAATCGATCGATCAGTGTCCCGCTGGTTCGATTGCTCTTTATTGCTGTCATTTCGAGTTTTCCAACTTGTGTAATCCGTTTTCGGTCTTTGTTCTGAATATTTTAGAGTATTATCATGTGTCGTTTGGTCAGTTGCGTCCTCAAAGTCTTGCTGGGACTTTACACTTTGAGGTTTTGTGATAGGGTATGGCCCATCGTTGATGTTTCTTCCGGTTGACCAAGAACGACGATCCACGTTTGAAACATCCCCAGTTGATGTTTATTTGATTTCCTCAATGGTTACTACCTTTGGTTCTTGGAAGTACCGTTTTTTCTGGATTTCTGAGTCCATTGTTCCCTTCAAGCTTGTTTGGAGGCACCCTGATGCTGTGTTAAACAAGCTTGAGCCATTTGAGTCTGAACTAGATAGTTGGTTGTTAAAAGCCATTTAGGAAATGTCCTTCGAGGCTTCGTCCCTTTCCTGAACACCTTTTAGTGTTGATGGGTGTGAGCACCTTGTGGGACAAGCCGGATCGTGACCCTGTGCTCATGAGGTATGATCAGGGTATGATGTTTTGCCTTATCAAGAGTGATGATACCTCTGATGTTGTGTTTGGGGATGCTGAGGCCACCCCCGGTGAAGATGTTGTTGTCAGAGGTGCTGAACACAGGTTCGAGGGTTCAGGTTATGTGAACGTTCCAAATGTCAAAGGCTTTACTAGGGTCGGTGCTTCCAAGGCTTCTACCCATTGTTTAACCCGACGTATGTTAAAGAGAGCTGACCAACTATCGGCCTCTGAGCCAGTGGAACTGAGCGATGACATAGAGGCTTTAGATGATTTAGAAGTTGGATTGAGGAAAATTTATGAAAGAAAAAGAGTTACCATTGGTGATTGGTAAGGGGAGCAAGGCGGCGGGTAAAAATGTTGTGAGCTTGAAGGGTTCCAGGAGGGGTGGTGAAAGTCCCACCAATGTTAATCCAGGGGAGGTTTATGTGCCGGATTGGAAGGTCACAGTTGGTGACAGCTTCAAGCCTTCATCCGTTTGTGAGGATGTTCTTACCCACTTTGATTCTCCTATTGTTCGAGGTTCTTGCTCATCTATGGATGATGACCTGATGATTTCGAAAAATGGTAATGGGTGCTTGTAACCTTGTTGCCTTGCTTCCAGAGGGTGTATCCCGATTTCGCAGGAGGATGCGAGAATATGATGTCTTCTCGAAGAAGAGGGATGAGATGAAGGCTTCTCTAGCTACTCTAAAGAAGGAGGCAGATGGTTATGCTGGGAGGGAGAAAAGCTGATGTTGAGGATTGATGAGCTTTCTTCCCAGCACAAGACTGAGATGGTTGAGTTGGAAAAATGCTTGGAAGCTAACAGGGTTCAAGTCAGGGTTGATAGGGCTGCTTTGGAGGTTCAGAAGTAGCCTCCTTGGAGGAGAAAGAAGGGTTAAAGGCTTCACTTTCCCAGGCAACTGGTGATAATAAACGGCTCATTGAGCATGGATTCCAGCAAGTGGTTACCTATCTTCTTCATTCGTCGGAGTTCAACAAAGTCTTGGGTGATGTGTACACCAAGCTTCTTGCAAGCTTGCTTAGTGCAACAAAGTCTTGGATGGATGAGGTTTTTAATACCCCAACTAGTACCTTCTTGTTAAGGTGGGTAAACGTAAGAGATGCAAGCTTGCTTAGTGCATCAACTTTCTTGTTTTGAGATCTTGGAATATATTTGATGGCACATGTTTGAAATGCGTTCATTGATTTCTCTCAGTACTTATTCATGTTGGGTTCTTTTGCTAGGCAGCTGTTATTGTCTTGGCTTGGGAGAGTTTGTGAGGACTTGAAGCTTTTGAACCCCCATTTCTTTGGCTAGCTTTAGCCCAGTGATCAATGCTTCGTACTTGGCTTTATTATTGGTAGTCTGAAATACAAGCCAAAGAGCATATGTGAATTCTAACCCTTCAGGGTTAATTAAAACTAGCCCAGCCCCTGACCCTTCGATACTAGAAGCCTCATCGGTAAAAAGCTTCCAGGTATCAGGGTTGGAGGGTTTAGCTGCAGTTGTATTAACTTCTGTTATGGATTTTTTACGGACTTTCAAGATGAAGTCAGCGAAGATTTGGGCTTTGACAGCTTTTCTCAGGACATAGGTGATTTTATGTTCACCTAGTTTCACAATCCATTTGGCTAATCGTCCGGAATTTTTTTTTTGTTTTTCAAGCACATTCTTAATAGGTTAGTCAGTGACCACTTGTATCGGGTGTGACTGAAAGTACCTTTGAAGCCTTCTAGCCGTTTGGACTAGGGCTAGAACAAGTTTTTCCAAAGGAGAATATTTGATTTCTGCTAATTTTGAAGTTTTGAAAAAGTAAACGGGTATCTGAACTTTGTTTCGTTTATTGATTAGAGCCGTACTTATGGCCTTTTCAGCAATCGAAAGGTAGATAGAGATCGTTCCTCCTGTTTCCGGAGCCAAAATGGCTGGGAGTGAAGCCAAGTGTTGCTTCATTTGGTTGAAGGCTTCCTTTTGAGGTAAAACGCTTCAAAGCTGTAAGCTTTCCATCGAAAGTCTTACTTGTTAGCACATCCCTTGAGGGTTGGCCTTTATGCTTTGTTTCCCCATGATATGCCCTACAAACGAGCACTTGACTGAATTAATCTTTATGTTGATCTTTCTCGAGTTTTGGAAGGTTCTTTGTATGTCATGGAGCATTTGGTATTCCGTTTTGCTCTTAATCACCAAATCGTCAACATAAGCTTTAATGTTCTTGCCGATTTATCCGGCAAACGCTTTGTCAACCAGACGTTGATAAGTGGCACCTGCATTTATTAAACCAAAATTCTATTTTTGATAGCAAGATATACCTTTATCAGTGTAGAATGTGGTTTTTTCTTCCTATTCTTTTTTCATTAGGATCTGATGGTAACCCTTTTAGGCGTCAAGAAAACACTTGAACGGGAAGCCTGTGAGCGAGTTATCGTTGATGTCTATCTGGGGCAGCGGGTAGCAATCCTTTGGGCATGCTTTGTTCAAGTCTTTAAAATCGATACCCATTCTCCAAGATTGATACATGACCTCTCGAAGGACTAGAACAAGATTTTCCATCTCTTGGCGTTATACAAGGCTTCTTTTAGGGGCTTGACTTCGTTTCTTTTGTATAATGGGATTAACATCAGGTGGGATCCATAACTCATGTTCTAACAATGCTATGAGGGATGCCGGTCATATCTTCTGGGTACCAAGCAAAGACATAGTGCAAGAGCAGCTTTTTAAGGTAAGAGATGGTTTCTTTGGAAAGGTTAGTGTTTACCTTATTCCCTGTTGAGGATATTTTGGGTTTATGTCCAACCCTTGTTCATCATCTTCGTCCTTTCTTGAGCTTTCCCCTTTAACAACAAAATCTTCTTGGGTAGGTTGAAGGGTTGATATCCCTTTTTCAGTGGGAAACTTCACAATGCCTTGACCAACTGAAACTGCCATTCCGAACACACTTTACCCTGGCCTTCCTATGATGATATCATAGTTGGAAGGGATATTGATTACCGCAAAGGTGAGTTGTTCGGTTCGTCCCTTTGTTATTTTGCTGAACAACACTAAGGGTTATTTGGCCTAAAGGTTTGATAGGTATGTTTGCGATACCTTTTATGGAGGATTCAGACTGTTGAAGCTTTGAACATTCATCGTCGATGAGAGGGTTAAAGCATTTCTCAAACATGATTTTGGTGGTTACACCGGTGTCAATGTAAGCCTTTTGTGTCTTGATGGTTCCTATGTTGGCTTCTATCACCAGAGGGTTTGAAAGCAACTCTCCTTCTCGTGGTGGGAAGCAAACATATTGACGTTCCCATGCCTTGAAATGATGGCGTTTGCGGGAAGCTTTGTTTTCAAGGTCGACCATGTTTACTTCCTACTTTTTTTTCAACCATCTTGTCCTTGACCCCTTTAACCAAGTGAGCCAGTTCGGACTTGACGGCTTTTTTGATTCTCTTTTTGAATTGGAAGCAATCATTAGTATGGTGACCTTTCTATTCGTGAAGCTCACAATACTAGTTTGATTTTTCCAATCTTTTGTTTTTTGGCAAAGGTTGAGGAGGGCGGAAGCTGTGTTTTACCTCTTTGGTTGCCAAGATCTCTTATGTAGCCTTGGTTAAGGCTGTAAAGTTTATGGTTTTTTCTTGGCTTGGAGGGTTCCGGCCTTCAAGCCTTCTGGAATCCGAACCTTTGAACCGTTTGTCATAAGAGCCATACTGGAAGCTCTAGTTAAGAGTCTTTTATTTTGTTCTTTGATGTCTACAGCTTATTCTCCTCGAATGTGGGCTTCAGCCCTTTTGAGTGCTTCTTTAAGGGTTTTGGGCAGGCATTTATTGAGGTCTCTTGTGAGACATTTGGAATTTATAGCATTCATGAACCCTACAACCCTAATCTTTTTATTGGGGTAAGTTAAACCTTCCTGTACCTTTCGGTGAAGTCTCTGACACTTTCATCATCACATTGTTATGGGAAACGTTTACTAAGATCGTCAAAGGTCTGAATGCTTTGTTCAGGAAGGTCATTGAACCATATGCGTGAAGACCCTTCAAGGGTTCGCATGAACATGATACAACATCCAGGGTTGGGCCATTTTTCTATTGTTGCAGCCCCGACGAATATTTGGGGGTGGTCCTCAGTACCGTGATGGCGTCTTTATCTGGGTTTGAAACTCGTACTCAACAATTTGTTGGGAGAAGCAAGATAAGTTATTGGGCCTGTAAGGTTTTGAGAGGTATTTTATTACCCTTGAAGCTGGGTTACCGCTTGAGGTACCCTGGTGAGTGGTTGGCACTTGGTTGATGAAATTAAGGTTAAAGCCTTGAAGGCTTTCTGTGTCATCATCCAGCTTTCACGTGCTGCAAAGGAAATGGTGCCATCATCTGTGTCATCAGCTAGGGCATAAGGTTAAAGCATTAAAGGCTTTTTGATGGTACTCATAAAAGATGCCATCATCTGTATCATCAGCTGGGGCATAAGGTTAAAGCCTTGAATGCTTTCTGATGGTACTGTATAAGGCAAGGTGGCCATGACTTGTTCCTACGAAATAACAAAGAGAGAAGGAACACTTGAAGCTGGTGACTGCCATAATTGATCAATAGTGGTTTCATGCCCAATAGTTGTACCGCTTGTAACGGGTTAGGAGGTAAATAAAGGAAAAGCGGTTGGACTTGTCCTCCCCAAAAGCTGAAGGGCTTGAGTGGTTGGTCTGTCACACTAGGGCCAGCTTTAATGTGAGATGTGGATGAACGTGAGCTGCTAAAAGGAAGAGATAGAGGGCCAGGTGATAATGAGGGTTCAGACTCCTCATAATTTAGTCTTATTCTTACCCTTTTCTTCCTTTCTAGGCTCACATGCTAGTTGAGAAAAGATCTCAGTTGTAAGAAATTTCTAGATACTCCCTCGGGTGTTAGATCTATGCGTTCCAGTGTACGTATTACACCGATTTGAGGAGATGCAACCCTTGATCGAGATGGGGTTGGTGTTTGAAAAGAAGTGAATTCCGGGAACATAGTTCCCGGTGGAGTACTTCCGGGAGTAGAAAGAAATGTAGTTTTGACCGGTGAGATCCGACCAGAATTTGGTGTTTAATCGGTGTTGTTAGGCACTTGATTTAACTGACCGAGAGACTCGCTTTCAGACATGATGTAAAGAGAAAATGGAGCTACACAACTGGTCTTTAAGATAAAGTAAGCGGCGTAGCCCCACGGTGGGCGCCAACTTGTTGCTACAACAAATACAAGACCAAGGCCTGTAGCGATGTCTCCGGGTAAAAGGGTTCAAGGTTTCTGTTAGCCTAACGCAGGTCGTGGGGTCCCCCCCACGTTTGCAAGACGTGGAGAGAGGTTCATTAGTGTTATTGTTGTTCTCCTTGAATTCTAGACTGATATGAAACCAGCCCAAAACGTAATCGTTGGAGAAGATGAATTATTTGGTGTGAAGAAGAGAAGCATAAAGCTAGTTCTCATGGGAGAAGAAGAAGAGAAGCAAGCATGAAGCTTGTTCTCGAGAGGGAGAAGGAGAATCAGAGAGTTCAGATAGTTTTCAGCTGATTCTGGAGTGTTTGATATGTTTGGCATGGGCTGCAATTTATAGGGGAAGAGGTTTCTCAAAGGAGAAACCTTTAACTAATGAACCTGGCTTGCAGTGAGGGACTTACCCTTTTAGGGGTTGAAGGGTTTGGACCTGCGGACAAAAGGGTGTTCTCTGTGCACATGCTCTCTTTTACGGCTGTAAGAGATTTGGACAGGCAATCAGTGAGGTGACAAGTCTCTGACTTGTCCTTTTTACTATTTATGCCAGCTGACTGTTACCGAACCGTTAAACCTTTTAACCTTTTAAGCTGTTGTGTCTCTAATCAGTTTATTAAGCTTTAAGCTACCCCCGTCATCAATTCACTTATCAAAATGTTTTTTCTCATATTGACGGTACCGAATCTGCGCCTCCTGCCACGATTACTTCTGAAAATAAACAGGTCCCTAATCCTCATTTAACTGAATGGGTACATGCTGAAGCAACAAGCTATTATACTATTGAATGCGTCTCTAACAGAGGAGGCCCTATCCGTAACCGTTGGAATGTCCTCGGCTCGAGACATATGGCTCGCGCTCGAGACTGCCCTTTGCAACACATCGATTGAGTGTGTGCAAAATTTGCGTGATAATCTCCGACTCATTCAAAAAGGAGATATATCGGTCTCTGAATATGGTCGTGCATTTAAGGCAATTTGTGATCCGTTATGCGTTGTAGGCCTTCCGGTTGATCCAATGGATCAATTACATTGGTTCTTTTGTGGACTTGGTACGACGTTTGAAGGTTTTTCGACACATATACGGTCAGTTCGACCTATTTCCTCACTTATAGATCTGATGGCACAGGCAGAGAGTCATGAACACTTTGTTAAAACCCTACATGGTCCATCCACTCCACCCATTGCCTTTTCAGCCCACACTCAACCCTCTAAACACATGCTCGCAGTCCATCCCACACATCAGCCAATTATCGGCCAGACAGGCCCAACTCGTCCTCATTCCATGGTGCTAATCGATCTCCAGTCTATTATAATACTTGTCCAAAAAGGTCTCCCATATGCCAACTTTGAAGAAAACAAGGACATTTTGCGAACCAATGCCACCACCTGGCTGCCTTTGCCACATCAGCCTCTCCAACCGAAGCGCAGCTAGCTCATGCCTTTCATGCTCAATGTCAAATGAACTCGACCATTCCTGATTGGACCTCATATAGACACTGGTGCATCCGATCACATGATTCCAAACAACACTAATCTCCCAAATTCCACCCCGACTTCAGATAACCAACGAGTTTTTTATTTTTGTAATGGTCAATCTTTACCCATTACTCACATTGGTAATACTAAATTATTTGGTTCTCTTGATCTTAAAAATGTTTTGGTGGTTCCGACTCTCAAAAATTTGCTTTCAATAAGAAAATTAACCGAAGACAACCATGTTGATGTTGTATTTTCTTATCCTAATTTCTTTACTCAGACCGACAAACCAAGCAAATCCTAGCTCGCGGGTGCCGTGGAGACGACCTTTATATTCTACACAACACCCATCAAGCCTTGGTTACTACATCTAAATGTCCTACAACCTCGTTTGAATTATGGCATTCTCGTTTATGGCATGTCAATTTTGATATTATTACAATGTTGAAAAGCAATGGTGTCACACCCTCAAATTTCACATGCGGAGTATTACCGCGAGGCGTGTGACTGACAAGGATCCCGTCACAAATCATATTGAACAATTAAAATAATAGTAATATAGTTCTCCAAAATGATACGATTAGTGACCATCAAAGTTTAAGTCCAAAAGTTCCAAAGTTCAAAACAACAATTGAAGTAAATAGTGGAAGCATAAATAAAGTGATTCAAACACAAGTTCGTACTTCATAATTTTTAAAGACCCAACACTGGTTAATGACGACCACTACACTTCCCATAGCCGCAAGCTCCAAAGTCACTGAGTACCTGCAAAGCATGTAGTAGGGTGTCAACATAAAGTTCGCGAGTTCACGAGTTTGTCCAGTTTTAATTCCCAAAAAAAAAAAAACTGTTTAATTAGTTAAGTTACTCATTTATATCATGCCATGGGGAGCTACCCCATATTAAAGCTACTAAACTGCGTTATACCGAATACTCTGCGATCTCTGTTTGTTTGCCGCGCGTTGTCAATGTCAATCATCATTGACGGGTTTTGCCTGAGTCTATTAGTTCACGCCCGTCCTCAAAAGGCACGGTGTGAGGTTGGTGAAACCTAAATAGCGCTATCAACTAATAACCAGTTCGCCCAGCCCTGGCGACTAAGCGGTATCGTAAGTAAGGACTTTCGTAATAGAGTTTTGTTTAGTACGCTTGTTGCATCTAATATAAATAGTAAATAACTGAGCGTCTCACACAAGGAGATAAAAGTTTGTTAGCATCTCACACAAGGAGATAGCGTTGTTTGTACCCCACACAAGGAGATAACGTTGTTTGTTCTGATTCCCAACCACTAGGAACACATGCTTTTAGTAAAACTTGTGAACTCACCTCGGTTTGCTCGGTAGACAGTTTACTTGGTTAGGTTTGCTGGTCAACCACGTCCTATTATGGTTACCAGTATATGTCAAGTTTGGGTACAAATAATTCACATATATCCTACACGTATCTAACACATAGCATGTATGTCAAACCAGCATATAAAGTATTTGGGCCTAGCCTAAGATGTGAACAGTAACCAACAATAGTAGCACAAAGAAACATAACACTCAGCTGTGTGGCCCAAACACTAAACGTCACAATAACTAAATCAGTCGAAACTATGTGGTCTAGACTCGAAAACAGAGATCTCGAATCTAAACTATGAGTTTTCGAGTCGCAGCCTGGAGGTCTGGAGTTATACAGCTCTTAGTCGAAACCTTGTGGTTTCGGGTAATGTCTTGAGTAAAAATCAGGAGATCTCGAGTCGCAACCTACCCGGTCTCGAGTCCCCTGGTTTATGATGCCTGGTTTCGAGTAGTGAATGAAGAGGTCTCGACTAGCAACCACTGCTGATGGTTCTAGAATCCTTATCCATTAAGTACGAGCCAATCATATTTCATTAACATGTTTTTCTATTCCGTACATTCCCAAATTAGATCAAGAACGCTAATTTTCAAATGATTTCATATCATTCAAACTGTTCATCATTAGGGTTTTCAACATTCATCAAAACAATCCTAAACATCTATCACTGTTTCATCCATAATCATCAACCATGGACATGAATCATTATAACACCACACTTGTAACATAACCTCATCTATACGGTTTCATCTATTAGCACAATCAAAGCCCTTAACATCCTTCATAACATTCTTAAAACAACATTGATCAATAAGCATATCACACAACAGGCGGACATAAACACATTAGGATTATTTGTATTTTTAATGTCCAAAGCACTCATCGGTTTGCATTTTATCATACGATCAACACATCATAACCCATGTAAGCCATCCACAACAATTAACACACAATGTAGTCATCAAGCTAGCACCTTTGTCATGCATTTATAACCATACGAAACCATTAAAACAAATAATGCACTAACTGGTTAGAACTAAGAGGTTTGAGGGTGTGTAGAAGAAGTTCCCGAGACAACGAATCCAAGCTCTTTTGAGTGCTTTGAGCTGCTGCCGTTGGATCCAAAGGAGGAGGAGTTGTATAGTTAGGGTTTTTAGAGAGAGAAACAAGATAAGGCTAGAGAGAGAGAGAGAGGAGGGAGGGAATGTTTTTGGGGAATTGGTGAGGTGATGATTGATTGCCCAAAAAGGGAAGTGTCGACTGGATTGAAGAGTTTTATACTCACATGTCGTCGCATACCCTAATGTTTCGAGTGGGCTAATCTTTTGGGCTTGGGTTTCTTATTATCTTGTAGCCCAAAATGGTGCAACTAGAAGGAATGTGTACGGTGGCCCAAGAAGGTTCGTTTATTAAGTTCACATAGTTACAATCGTAAAAGAAACGTGCGGGAAAACCCGTAGTGTCGCATTATCCCCAAGTTTTAAGAACTTTCATCCTGAAAGTTAGAGCGCAGCCACTGACAAGCTAGTGTGATGAAATGTTTTTACGGGGTGTCACATCGTCCCCTGTTAGTTTGGAATTTCGTCCCGAAATTCAGCTGTAGCCTTAGTGCTGGAAGTTTTGTTTGCAAACAATTGGGGATACCTGCGCATCATCTGGTCTTCCCATTCCCAGGTAAACTCTGGGCCACGGCGCGAGTTCCAACGAACTCGTACGATAGGTATCTTGCTACGCTTGAGGGTCTTGGTCTCTCGATCCACGATCTCAACCGGTTCCTCAATGAAGCGTAGCTGGTCGTCAATAGTGAGTTCCTTAAAGGGAACAATGAGTGTTTCATCTGACAGATACTTCTTCAGATTAGACACGTGGAAGACGTTGTGCACCTCACTCAGCTCTCCTGGCAGATTCAGTTTATAAGCTACCTTACTGATCCTCTTTGTAATTTCGAAGGGTCCAACGTATCGCAGATTAAGCTTGCCCCTTTTGCCAAAATGTACCACACCCTTCCAGGGTGAAACTTTTAGTAGAACCCGGTCCCCGACCTGGAATTCTAGAGGTTTCCTACGGTTGTCAGCGTAGCTTTTCTGACGGTCACGAGATGCCGCCATGCGTTGTCTAATCTGGACAATCTTATCTGCAGTATCTAGTACGAGCTTTGGGCCGGTAATTTCGCTTTCGCCAACTTCCGCCCTGCACAAAGGTGACTGGAATTTACGACCGTACAATGCCTCAAATGGTGCTGCCTGAATGCTAGTGTGGTATCTGTTGTTGTAAGAGAATTCTACCAGCGGCAGATGTCGTTCCCACCCGTTTCCAAAATCAATAACACATGCTCTCAGCATGTCTTCGAGTGTTTGGATGGTACGTTCAGTCTGACCATCAGTTTGCGGGTGATAAGCAGTGCTCATATCCAACTGTGAGCCAAAAGATTTGTGCATAGCCTGCCACAATTCTGAGGTGAAACGAGGATCACTATCAGAAATAATAGATCTTGGCACTCTATGCCTGGCAAATACTTCCTTCAAGTTGATGTCTGCAAGTTTTGAAAACTTGTCAGTTTCTTTGATCGCGAGGAAGTAAGCAGACTTGGTTAAATGGTCTACGATCACCTAAATGGTATCGTTTCCACTTTGCGACCTTGGTAAACCAGAAACGAAGTCCATGGAAATCTGCTCCCATTTCAAGGTTGGCAATTCTGGTTGTTGTAATAATCCAGATGGCTTCTAGTATTCGACCATAACTCTAGCGCAAGTCAAGCATTTGCTAACGTACTTAGCAATGATAGCTTTCATGTTAGGCCACCAATACAGGGTCTTGAGATCGTGATACATCTTGTCAGAACCAGGATGTATCAGAGACTTGTGCGGTTCGTCCATCACAAGTTCTCGGAGATTTTCGTAAGATGGAACCTAAATACGTTCCATGAAGTAGTGAATGTCGTTATCTTTAAGTTCGAGTTGCTTTTCCATGCCTCTCATGGATTCAGCTAGAAGGTACTCTGCCTTCAGTGCTTCAATCTAAGCGCTCCGGATCTGGTTAGGAAGGTTCGAGTGAATAGTAAGCTGTAAGGCATGAACACGCTTAGGTTTGGTCTCTTTCCTACTGAGGCATCAACTACAACATTAGCCTTGCCTAGGTGATACTTGATCGCGCACTCGTAGTCATTAAGGAGTTCGATCCATCGGCGTTGCCGCATGTTCAACTCTTTCTGGTCTAATATATGCTGGAGACTCTTGTGATTAGTGTAAATCATGCACTTGGTACCGTACAAGTAATGTCTCCAAATCTTGAGTACGAAGACTACCGCCCCGAGTTCTAAATCGTGCGCCGTGTAATTCCGTTCGTGGTAATGAATGAATAGGAGCACTACAGAGTTTCTCCTTTAATTTCTGAAACACAAACTCCTGAGTATCATTAAACTTGTAAGCAACACACTTCTGGGTAAGAGTCATGAGGGGTTGGGCGATCTTCGAAAATCCCTCGATGAATCTACGAAGTATCCCGCTAATCCTAAGAATTGACAGATTTCGATTGGAGTCTTTGGTGTAGGCAAGTTTCTGATGGAGTCAATCTTAGCTGCATCGACGTGAATCTCATCTTTATTAACTACGTGTCCAAGGAAGTGGACTTCTCGAAGCCAGAAGTCGCATTTCGAGAACTTGGCGTAGAGTCGTTCACTACGTAAGAGTTCCAGAATGAGACATAGATGATGCTCATGTTCTTCTTGATTCCTTGAGTAGATCAGGATGTCGTCAATGAATATAATCACGAACTTGTCAAGATAAGGTTTGCACACTCGGTTCATGAGATCCATGAAAACCGCAGGCGTGTTTGTCATTCCAAAAGGCATGACAAGGAACTCGTAGTGACAATAACGAGTCCTGAATGCGGTCTTAGATATGTCCTCGTCGCGGAATCTCTACTAATGATAACCCGATCGTAAATCAATCTTGGAGTAATAACTTGACCTTTGCAGCTGGTTGAACAGATCGTCGATGCGTGGGAGTGGATAGCGGTTCTTGAGAGTCACTTTGTCCGGCTCACGATAATCGATACACATACGGAATGTGCCATCTTCCTTCTTAACAAAGAGTACTGGTGCTCCCCAGGATGACGAGCTAGGATGGATAAAACCTTTATCCGGCAGTTCCTGCAGTTGCGTAGAAAGTTCCTCCAATTCGGCTGGGGCTAGTCTATTAGGCACACGAGCTATGGGTGCTGCTCTGGGAGTTAGCTCGATTTGTAATTCAACTTGACGATGAGGAGGGAGTCCAGGTAGTTCCTCGGGGAATACCTCGGGAAAGTCGCGTATGACGGGAAAATCTTTAATCCTCTTTTCCTTCTCCTGAGTGTTGGTAACGAGTGCTAGAATAGTTGTATGGCCCTTCTGCAAGCACTTCTGGGCCTTTAAGAAGGAAATGATGCCTGTGACTGCACCATTTTTGTCGCCTTGAACAATAAGTGGTTCACCAAAAGAACGAGGAATACGAACGACTTTCTCCTGACAGAGTATTTCGGCATGATGTTTGGATAACCAATCCATACAAATAACGACGTCGAAGCTTCCAATAACGATGGGAAAAAGATTGACGAGAAAAGTCTGACCATATAGTACGACTTTGCAGTTATTGATAACGTGTGAGGCTTCGATGTTTCTACCGTTAGCTAGTTCGACGACGTGCTTAGAGTTTAACGGTGTAAGTGTAGGCTTAAGCTTCTTACTAATACGTAGGGCCATATAGATAGCTAGCATCGGCTCCAGAATCAAATAATACGGAAATGTAACAATCATCAAGTAGGAACTTACCCACTACAACGTTGGGGTCATCCCTTGCTTCACCAGCTCTAATAACATAAACTCGCCTCTCGCACCGTTGTCACCGTTGTTGTTGTTTCCAGTGCCCTGATCATTGTTGTTATGGTGCTGGTTCTGTTGGGAGACAATCCTTCCGCATGTGCCCCACTGCTCCACACTGGTAGTAGCCACGGTTGTTTCCCTGCTGTTGTTGTTGTTATTGTTGTTGTTGTCGCTGTTGATGTGGCTGGTTTTGCCTTGCTGGGTACCGGCTTCTACAGTCCTTGGCCTCGTGCCCCATCTTGTTGCACCTTTGACAGCGATTTTTCTCACAAGGACCATTGTAATGGAGATTTCACTTGTTGCACCTGGGTCGGTTTCCTTGGTAACCACCCTGTTGCTGAGGGCCCTTGTTGTTGTCGAAGTTTCTTTGCAGAGTTGGGGCTTGAGTGGGGTTGTCATCCTTGCTCTGGTTACCATCCCATTTACACTTGTTATCACCAGAAGTTTTGGTAGTAACACTGATCCTTTTGGGCACCTTGCCCTGCTCCACGGCGTGATCTGTGAGACGGTGACCTAGACGAATAACTTGCTGAATCGCGGTGAGATTTGTTGAAGTCACCAGACTCTGAATTTCAGGAACCAAACCCTTGGTATACAGCTGGATTCTTCGATAAGCATGCTGAGACATGTTGGGACAGAGAGCAACATAGTCGTTGGATCGCTTAGTGTATGCCTCGATCTCCGATCCAACCATCTTAAGATCATAGTACTCGTTCTCGAGCTTGTGTATGTCATCCTTATGACAGTACTCTTCCTTGATCCAATTATTGAAATCTTTCAATGCAGTAGCGTTGGCAGTCTCTAACCCAAACATATGAACTTGTGCTTTCCACCAAGAAAGCGCATTACCTTCCAACGTGCCAGTAGCGAACTTCCCCCAATTAGCAGTAGGGCACTCGCACACTGCGAACACAGATTCGACCTTCTCAATCCAGTGCAGAAGGCCTATGGCGCCTTCAATGCCATTGAAGGGGAGAGGCTTGCAATCAATGAAAGTTTTGAAAGTGCAGACAGGCGGTTGCACAGGGGCAGGTTGACCTCCAGGGTGGGCTGCAAAAGCCGCAGCCACGGTGTTGATCAGGTTTGTGAACTGATCCTGAGTCATGTCAACGTTTCCTCTTCCGCGTCCGCTCATTGTCTTCATATCCATAAAACACAGTATGAGTGTGACATCGTAGTGTCGTACGGATAAGTAGAAAGAGGAGTACGCACAATTATACGTATATATATATGCATATATATATATATATATATATAGAGAGAGAGAGAGAGGGAGGCTGGTTAACGTAGAATACCACTTATCCTACATTACGTACACGATATTCTCAGCCGTTGGATCTTCAATTCATCAAAACAATTTAAGTCATTAAATTAGCCAAATTAATGTATTCAAATATTGAAAAAAAGGTTAAAATCATCATTACGATATCTTAATCTCTGTAACCGACAGAGATTTGAATCTTAATTTCAAAATCTTATTCGAAAATCCAACCTTTAATCAAAATTCGATCCATAAAATCAAATACAACAGCGTAAGATTCTTATTCACCAACCTCCTTTTACAATTTCATATATGATGATTTTGGAAGTTCAGAACTGAAACAAATCGATAGACCGTCTATCGAAGAAGATGATCCAGGATGAAAATTATAAATATGCGAAATACATATTGAACGTGCGAAAAGCCATTCCATACAAAAAGAAAGGTTTTGTTTTTTTATAGTGTGTGAAATCATTTTTTATAACATGCGATTTTGAAAAAAAGGAAAAAATGTTGAAGATTTCTTATCGTGTGCGAATTCTTGTTTACACATGCGATTCTAAAAAAGTTAATAATGTTTGAGATTACTTATAGTGTGCGAATTCTATTTTTACACACATGTGATTTAGAAAGTGAAGTTGTTTGTGGTTTTTTAAAGTGTGTGAATTCGTTTTCGAATCATATGCGATTTTGAAAAAAATGCAGTTAAAGATTTCATGTAACTTTGTCCTAAAATGCAAAAACAAAAAAAAATATGAATTGATAATTAAAAAAATTAAAAATTAACTATTTCACATATAAAAAATGAATTTATTACCGATGTGACTGTAATGTGACTTGTAATGATCAATATTACCATAAATACTACTGAACTTACCACCCTAGCTACATAATAAATTTACTATTTTAATATAAAACACCCAAAGATAACTACCTTCCATATTAAGACACTGAACACAAAAACACACAAAACACACCCACAAAATGCCATCTGAAGATTCACAACAGATAAAAAACATTGCAATAAAGGAACTATTGTCAACTCGCACGTTGACAGAAATAAGCACCGATGTCACCACTTCTCATTTGATTCATGATGTGCAGGGGAAGATTCTTGAAGAAATCAAGAAAAATCAAGAGATGTGGGAGAGACTACTTAATGAACCACCATCAAGCTTCAGGGACGCAGCTTTGGATCACATGAAGGAATAGTCTCGAGCTGATGACTTAGCCTTCTCTTTCCTGAAAGATGTCTAAACACTGTGAAAGAGAAGATGGAGTTTAGCTCGGCTGAACGTGACAAAATATTTGCTTCAAGTAACTAAATTTCTGTTTAATGGTTTTACGGTTTTAGTTGTCTTAGACAATAACAACTACTTTATATTTATGTTTTTGGTACAACTTTTGAAAACATCTTATGTTTCATTATAATATAAATCGCATGAATGATTAGACATCTTTGTCACAAAAAAAACATGATAACTCAAAATCGCATGTACTAAAATGAAAACAAAGTGAAATCGCATGTAACCTACTTATATACTGATGCATATGAAATCGCACGTTTACATACTAAATCGCATGATTGTATGATATAAACTCATATGTATGAATTCACATGTTTGTCTTGTAAAATCGCATGTACAGTAAAAAATTTAATCTTCCTCATATGAAACCTCCTCCCACTGATCTTCTTCTTCAGTGCCATCTTCACTACTTCCACTGTAATCTTCAAACTCATCTTCCTCTTCATCGTCTTCGACCTCGTTGGCTTTGTGCCTAGGATCTTTTTCAATCTGGACTCCCTTCATCTTCTTTTGTTGTTTGCCTTTCAGTATCTCGCAAGTCCGAATATCATGACCTTTTTCGTTGCATACACTACATGTCCTTGACCTTTTTCCTTTGCGGTTGATCATTTGTTCCTTCTTCGATTTAATCCTTCTATGCGAGCCACGTCCTTTGTTTCTTATACCAGCCGGCACACAGACAGCAGGAGGTGCATTAGTTACTGGTTGTTGGTAACCAATCAACTTTGAAAACCGGTCAAACTTTGGATCAAGCTGCTTGGTTATACGACTCTGATCAACTTTTTCTTTAATCTGCTTCATTTGATCCCTGACTAAAACAAGTTGATCAAGGTCGGAAATCAAATTACTAACCAAATACTCCCCTGTGTAGATGATTTCACGAGCAATCTGTTTAGCCTTCTGTTGCTCATCCTTATCATTCACCTTTACAACAAACGTGGCGTTTAATTCATTCGGAACCACATCCTTTGTCCATCTCTTCATAACGTATTTGTTTGGTATTTCTTTAACACCAAACATCTTGAAAAGAAAAAATATGTGTTTACATAGCAGCCCATACTGTTCAAAACGCAAACAGCTACACTGTGTAATTACATCATTTTCAAGATTCTTGAAACACACCTAAGAAAACCAAAAAATAAAAAAAATTAAAAAATAAAATCGCATGTGTACATGAACAATTTCGCATGTCTAAAAAATCATTTAATTGAATTAATTTAAAATCACATGCGTACATCACAATCGCATATTGCAAAATCATGTTCTGTATGAAATTCGCATGTAGGTTTTCAAAATCGCATGTTTTAAATATATATGATATAATACCTCTAATAACCCATCTCCATGAGCTTTAAAGTCTTTCAACGATATCCTTATCCATGGACCCTCGATTTTGGTGTCCATCGGCAGACATTCGGTAATAGTGCCATATATCTCTGTTTGCTGATCAAAGAATATAGACCTGGTGTATATCTTAGCAGCATCTTTTTCCAAAGTAGTTTGGATCCAATCATTAGGCTCAGTATATCTTGAAATGTGATCATTCTTTCTATGATTGAATCTTTGGACATCCATTGCTCTGAAAAAATGATTCATAAACTCTACAAGAGTGAGTTGTGAATTAGCCACCTGCCAAAAAAAAAATGGTTCTCACACTCTGATCTCGATGTTGTTCTTATAAGTCCAGACATTGGCTAGTGCTGGTAAAAAGCCGGAATCCACATGGATCTCATAGCAAACATATCATCAGTCCATTTATTTTGTGTAAGACCGTACTCAATCATTACCAACTTCCACTGTCTCTCAAACTCTTCAGGATCAATGGAATCAGTCCATACAATATCGCACATCCTCCTTTTAAACTCATCATTATTGCACAACTCGTGTCCAACCTATACAAATAAATGGTTTTTATATCAGCTTATAACAAAATCTATATTATAAAAAAAACGCTAACGAAAGACAATATAGCATGCTATACCTTATCTGCCACTTTTTTCATTATGTGCCACATGTACAATCTGTGTCTACTGGTAGTAAAAACCTCCTCAATAGCCTGTTTCAGCGCAGGGTCTTGGTCCGTCACTACAACCTTTGGCTGCCATCCAAATGACTTTACGAATGAATTCAGAAGCCATTTATAAGATTCAATGCTCTTCGATGCCAACAACCCAGCTCCAAGGGTTACATTTCGACAGTGGTTGTCAATCCCAGTGAACGGAACAAACACCATCGTGTACCTGAACAAACACATGCGAAATACACATTGTAACATGCGAAATAGACAAAAATATCACATGCGAAAATATACAGTATAACATGTGATATATTCAACACCTAATCTTCAATGTATATTAACATGCGATATTGCAAGTTTAGGAAATCATATAACATGCGAAAAAAATTAAAAACCATTTTATGTAACATTTACCTGTTTGTCTTGAAAGTTGCATCGAACGATATCACATCCCCGAACTCTATAAAGTTACGCTTGCATAACCCATCGGCCCATAACAAACCAGTTAACCGTTTGTCATCATCAACAGAATATTCAAATGAAAAATCAACTAAATACTATTTTTTGTCGGTCAACCTATTAATCACCATGTCAGCGTCATATTCTCCTATATAGCTGTTAATTCGATTCCTAAAATTTTTGCAATCATCGACCGTGGCGCCAACATTCTCGAAACCACCGTAACGTTTCCTCATTATATGGAAAGCTTTGACAGGGCCAAGGTTTAAAGTGCCTAGTTCCCATATCATCTCCTCCTGGACATCTGACAATTGTCTGTACGCTGGCAGCATATGAATATCGTGTGGACATACAAACTTATGATTATGGCCATCAACAAAGCTCTTTACTATATATAATCTACCATCCACCGTGCAAATCATATGTTGAGCTTTGCACCCAGTTCTAATGGTCCCCCTGTTCCTTGATTTGAATGGCTTTTTTTACTTCGAATAAGCATCGTCAATATACAATGGCTTATGACCCTCTTTAGAACAAACAAAATACTTAGTTTTGGTTATACCACCACTGTGTACTTCACCACCTTTCCGAGTAGAAAAACCAGCTAACTTAGCATATGTTTGGTAAAACACATATGCTTGTTCGATAGAGGTAAATTGCATTCCAACCACAGGTGTAGCTGATGGTTCAACCTCCGGAGTGTAAACCCTTTCATCTACATAAATCAAATCAAAAAAAGGAAAACACATGCGATTTATCGGACTCCTAACATGCGATATATTAAAAACTCCAGAATTTCATCATAAGAACAACACACGTGCGAATTGTATGACTCATAACATGCCAAATGATGATTTTGATAAATAAATTTTACACATGCGATTTATGATATCATAACATGTGAAATCAGTATTTAGAATAAACATCACATGCTAATTGCCAGACTCATAACACGCGAACTTATACATGTTGCTTTCATATCAATTATGCTCAACATTCTAACTTCAAAACAGTTACAACAATGCAAAATCATTGCTACGATTAAACAAAATAAGTCTACGAACAATTTAAAGATCTGAATTAACATAATTACCATTCGAACACTCATTTACACCACTTGTACTTTCATTTCGATTTGGATTTGCAGGTTCCGGATTTAAAACATCGTCAATCGTAAGTTTCTGATACGCAGATAATTGAACATGATCACCGATCGATCGAGCTTCTTCAAAATCAACATCTGTGTTTCGTTCGGTGCTGCTCTGTGGATCCATTGAAAAAAAAAATTGAATCAAACCCTAAAGCAGAAGAACGAAAACCGCAATGTGAGAATTATGAAAAATTTGAAACTGATTCGAAGTAATAATTACCGGGATATTAGTGTAACGAACTTCTCGTAGATTGAATGATCAGACGATTTTTCCCTCAGATGATTGAATAAATTGTCTGATTTAACCTTATGAGTGAAAAACGAATCAGACACGTGTACGGCCAATAAACTCGCATATATAATGTACGATTAGGGGATTTGTATCCTACACTTCCTCTCTCTCTCTCTCTCTCTCTATATATATATATATATATATATATATATATAACTAGGCATACTAGTACATATAGTATCACACATGCACTAAACAAGTAAGCAAGTAAACACATGCCCGAGCTATGTGGTCTAATACATTGAGCCTTGCACTTGGAGTGTAGTATCATCGTGAGTCACTTGATGTAAAACGGGTTATAGTCTGTTTTTTCTCAAAAAGACTTTTCTTTTTAAAACCGAGTTCACTATAACCAATGGCTTTAATACCAATCTGTCACACCCTCAAATTCAACATGCGGAGTATTACCACAAGGCGTGTGACTGACCAGGATCCAGCCACCATTCATATTGAACAATTAAAATTATAGTAATATAGTTCTCCAAAACGATACGATTAGTGACCATCAAATTTTAAGTCCAAAAGTTCTTAAGTTCAAAACAACAATTTAAGTAAATAGCGGAAGCATAAATAAAGTGATTCAAACACAAGTTCGTAGTTCATAATTTTTAAAGACTAAACACGGGTTAGTGTCGACCACTGCACTTCCCATAGCCGCAAGCTCCAAAGTCACTGAGTACCTGTAAAGCATGCAGTAGGGTGTCAACATAAAGTTGGCGAGTCCACGAGTTTGTCCAGTTTTAATTCCAAAAACAAAACTATTTAAGTAGTTAAGTTACTCATTTATATCATGTCATGGGGAGCTACCCCATATGTATGCTACGACCTCGGTTTGTTTTCCCTGCGTTGTCAATGTCTATCATCATTGATGGCTTTTGCTCGAGTCTATAAGTTCACGCCCGTCCTCAAAAGGCATGGTGTGAGGTTGGTGAAACCTAAATAGCGCTATCAACTAATAACCCGCTCGCCCGGCCCCGGCAACTAATCGGTATCGTTAGTAGGGACTTTTGTAATAGAGTTTCATTTAGTACACTTGCTGCATCTAATTTAAATAGTAAATAACTGAGCATCCTACACAAGGAGAGAAAAGTTTGTTAGTATCTCACACAAGGAGATAGCGTTGTTTGTTTCCCACACAAGGAGATAGCATTGTTTGTATCCCACACAAGGAGATAGCGTTGTTTGTTCCGTTTCCCAACCACAGGGAACGCATGCTTTTAGTAAAAGTTGTCAACTCACCTCAGTTTGCTCGGCAGACAGTTTACTTGGTTAGGTTTGCTGGTCAACCACATCCTATTATGGTTACCAGTATAGGTTAGGTTTGGGTACAAATAATTCACGTATATTCTATACGTATCTAACACATAGCATGTATGTCATACCAGCATATAAAGTATTTGGGCCTAGCCTAACATGTGAACAGTAACCAGCAACAGTAGCACAAAGAAACATAACACTCAGCTGTGTAGCCCAAACACTTAACGGCCCAATAACTAAATCATTCGAAACCATGTGGTCTCAACTCGAAAACAGAGATCTCGAGTCGAAACCATGAGTTTTCGAGTCGCAACAAGGAGGTCTCGAGTTATACAACTCTTATTCGAAACCTCGTGGTTTCGGGTCATGTCTTGAGTCGAAATCAAGTGATCTCGAGTCGCAACCTACCTGGTCTAGAGTCCCCTAGTTTATGATGCCTAGTTTGGAGTAGTGAATGAAGAGGTCTCGACTCACAACCACTGCTGATGGTTCTAGAATCCTTATCCATTAAGTACGAGCCAATCATATTTCATTAACATGTTTTCCTATTCCGTACATTCCCAAATCAGATCAAGAACAACAATTTTCAAATGATTTGATATCATTCAAACTGTTCATCATTAGGGTTTTCAACATTCATCAAAACAATCCTAAACATCTAGCACTGTTTCATCCATAATCAACAACCAGGGACATGAATCATTATAACACCACACTTGTAACATAACCTGATCTATACGTTTCAGCTATTAGCACAATCAAAGCCCTTAACATCCTTCATATCATTCTTAAAACAACATTGATCAATAAGCATATCACACAACAGCTGAACATAAACACATTATGATTATTCGTATCTTTTAATGTCCAGAGCACTCATGGGTTTGCATTTTATCATACGATCAACACAGAATAACCTATTCAAGCCATCCACAACATTTAACACACAATGTATTTATCAAGCTAGCACCTTTTTCATGCATTCATAACCATACGAAACCATTAAAATAAATAATGCGCTAACCGGTTAGAACTAAGAGGTGTGAGGGTGTGTTGAAGTAGTTCCCGAGTCGACAAATCCAAACTGTTTTCGAGTTCTTGAGCTGCTGCCATTGGATCGAAAGGAGGAGGAGTTGTGTAGTTAGGGTTTGTAGAGAGAGAAACAAGATAAGGCTAGAGAGAGAGAGAAGGGAGGGAATGTTTTTGGGGAATTGGTGAGGTGATGATTGCTTGTCCAAAAAGGGAAGTGTTGGCTGGATTGAAGGGTTTTATACCCACATGTCACCGCATACCTTAATGTTTCGAGTGGGCTAATCTTTTGGGCTTGGGTTCCTTATTAGCTTGTAGCCCAAAATGGTGCAACTAGAAGGAATGTCTGCGGTGGCCCAAGGGTCTCGACTCGGAACTGTGAGTCGGAACCTTGAGGATCCAGTTCCCTATTCCACATTTATTAATAATAATAATAATTACACATTTACCACATAATTTCCCAATTACACATAATAATAGTAATTGGGCTAATTATCAAACATAATAATAGTAATTGGAATACCCCTATTTACGTGACTATGCACCCAACAAAGTAGCTCCAAGAAGTATTCCATGCATTTTAATTGGGTACTACTTTAAGTACAAGGGGTATCATTGCTTAGATCTGAGTACTTCTCGTGTCTATATAATTAGGCATGCCCGCTTTGATGAAACACAATTTCCACTTACTGATTCCACATTGCCTCGGCTGTTCCACACTCTAGACATTTCAACCTTTCTTGATACCTCAACTACCACATCAACCACTCCTCATCTCACTAGCCACATATCTCCTCCTAAACAAACTGCTTCCCCCATTGATGCTTCATTTAACCCAAACAACTTAATACATGTTCCATTTTTTTCCTTACAACTCTCCACATCATCCTCATGTCGAAACACCCTCCACCACCCCTACCAATTCTCCTGGACCTTCGCACACATCTACTACTACTACTACCACACCTAATGACACTCTACCAACAACACCACGTGACACACCTGCAAACTCCCCTGCGGCCGCATCCATGCCCACTAACACATCCTCATCCTCACCCGATACCACCCACACCTGTGTTCGCTCGTTCCCCCTCCTCCTCCGCTGCCCCCCATCCGATGATAACTCGGGCTAAAGCTGGGATTTTTAAACCCCGCCATAAACTCGACCTTGCTCGCACTCATCATATTCCTCTTCATCAAATCCTCTTTGTCTAATCTAATCCTTAGATCTTTCACTCTGAATCTAAGGATGCAAAATGGGTAAGTGCGATACAACTTAAGATCGATGCTCTTCATCGAAATTAGACTTGGACTCTTGTTCGACGTCCATCAAATGCCACTGTTGTTGGTTCCAAATGGCTTTTTATGACTAAATTTCACTCGGATGGGTCTATTGAGCGACACAAAGTTTGTCTTGTGGCTCAGGGCATCACTCAAGTTCCTGGACTTGATTACTATCATACCTTTTGCCCAGTAGTTAAAGCCGCTACGGCTGTTGTTTTGCTCAAAAATTACCGAAGCAATTAAGTGATCAAATTAGTTAAGTGAGGTAGTGTGCTAAGAATGTGTATTAAAAATGTGCTAATTAAGTTATTTAACAAAAACAGTTTAAAGGATACGGCTCAGGATATCGAGTTGTATCAACAATCAAATAGTGAGCAAAAAAGGTAAAGGGTGACACGGGATGTACGAGGAAAGCCCTTGATCAATCTAGATCGCCGACACAAAACCTCGGGAGCTGACAATCGCAGCTGCCTTGTTCTTCTTATTGCTTCAAATATCAGGATACAGTGCAGGATATGATGCGGATCGACTACACTTACCCAAATATTGATACCTGTTCCTTTGATTGCAGGGTCTAGAGCGCCTAGTGTTCCTCTATGAGGATGCATGTGGTTTGAATAAGATGCTTAAGAGCAAACTGAAGAAAGTAGAGGCCACTGTAGCTGACCAAGCAGCCATCGCCGCCGCCAAGTCACAGCATTATGAGGATAAGTACAAGGCGATGGTCCAGGAACATCAGGCTGCCCTCAAGAAGATCACCCAAGAGGCCCAAGCCAAATATGATGCCGCTCAGGTTCAACACGATCAGGACATGGCCTCTTATTGGGAAATCCTTAAGGGCTCCGTCGTTATCTCTCTCCTCCAAGCCAGGTTGAAAATGGCCTATGAGGCCAAGAGCATGGGCCTTGAATGCCCTTTGTGGAATGTTGAAGCTTGGGAGGCGAAGTTGAGGGATCTCGGTGGCAATCCCGTGGAGCATCCTGTGAAGCCTGCTGTTGAGGAGTCTGCTAAGGTGGCTGAGAAAGTGACTGATGCTGGTGGTGATGCTGCTAAGGATGCTGGAGTGGATGCTGGTGCTGACGAAGCCATGGTCGAAGAAGGTGCTGCCCCTTAAAAGCAACGGAATGGGCGATGATGGATATTGATGTCGAGGCCGGAGCCCATTTTTTAAATTTGGTGGTTGTGGTTTGTTGAACAATTTCTCTTTCATGTCTGTCAAACAATTTTAATTTCCTACACTAAAACAATATGAAGGCCAAAGATGGATGGGTCCTGAGTTTCAAGATGAAGCCCTTGGTCATCAGTTAGTATCGTTTATTTTGAACAATATAACAGTTGGAGGCGGATGGGTCTCAGTTTGATATGAAACCTTCAACTGTTAAGTAAATATGGTAAAAAAAATAACTGTGCTTTTGGTGGATGGGTCTTAGTTTGAGATGAAACCAAAAGCACAATCTTTTGACATGTTAATAATATAACCTCTTTATGACCTTATCTATCATTGTCCTTTTTCAATTCTTGTTATGCATCGCTTAGTTTGAATAGAATTTCAATGTTCCAAACTTAGTGTAATATTTCAAATGTCCCAACCAAATGAAAATATCTTGATCAGGATACTTGTAAATATCCTATTAAGACTTTTGTCAAATATGGTTTTTATAACTCAAACAATTTAGATAACGTTTTCAAAGAAAAAGGGATAGTTCACTTTTTTTTACACAGCTTGTTTCGATAATAGATGTTTGACTCAAGTATAGTTTCAATTTTTCAATCTAATTACCATGCCTTAAACATTCTGAATATATCCTGAAAATATATCCTGAAATATATCCTAAGGATATATCCTGAGAATATCTTCAATCTAAGTATTATACTCATAAATATTTTAATCAAACTTTTGTCAAATATAGTTTCAAAAATTTAAACAATTTAGATAAGGCTTTTAAAGAAACAAAAAGGAAAGATCATACCAGATACAAAGTATAATCCTATCCTCAGACTTCAATCCTTTTGTAACCTTTCCACCGGAGATGTCCCTAGTCTGGGACACTTAGTGAACTAAGCCTAAACTTGATCACCTAAGTGTTATGGGTCATTTTCTGAGCGTACATATCCTGACTAATATCCTGCTTTTGGTTGTTTGCTTGTGACCAGGATACTGGATTAGGATATTGCTGACATCCTGGGAGATATCCTGGTGTTAACTAAATTAACCACGTAGAGGTTAGAGGCTGTGGGTTCCTAACGGTCAGATGGACTTCTTCTCCTCAAGACTCGGGCGTATCTGTTATGTGAGAGACGTTGAACCGAAAGACCAGGTCTACAACGTTCGAGTGGGGAATATTCGCCGGATCCCGGTTATTAGAACAGTTTGTTGCATTTCCTTTACTATAAATAGATGGGGGCGGATCAGATTAAGGCACGCAACTTTCACACACACTTTCGAACACTCTTACTCTCTAGCTCACTACAAACACTATACACAAACACTTGTATTCAAATTACATTGTAACACCTAGTTGATCCGCATCACATCCCGCACTGTATCCTGATATTTGAAGTAATAGAAGAACAAGGCAGCTGCGATTGTCAGCTCCCGAGGTTTTATGCCGGCGATCTAGATTGATCAAGGGCTTTCCTCGTACATCACGTGTCAACCTTTACTTTTTTGCTCATTGTTTGATCACAGATACAGCTCTATATCCTGAGCCGTATCCTGAAACTGTTTTTACAATTAACTTGGTTAACATATTTTTCACACATAATTCTAGCACACTACCTCACTTAACTAATTTGATCACTTAATTTCTTCGGTAATTTTTGACCAAAACAATTTGGCGCCCACCGTGGGGCAAGTGGTGCTATTTTTGCTAAAAACTTAGGTAAAATCATTACTCGGCTTTTTATTGTCAAAACTTTTTGCTACATTGTTTTCAATGGCCTCGAGATCAAACATGAGCTCTTCCACCATGTCTGCTACAACCTCTGCAACAATTGATTCGGTGCTTCCACCTCCTCCTCCACGAATGCAAACTTCTTCACATGGAACTGAAAGTCATGTGGCTCGGGATGTTATCCCTGCTCCCACTACTCAGGGATCTGGTCCTGTTTTGGCTTCTAATGATGAAATTCTGAATTTGTTTGGTAGTGTACAGGAACAGATGAGGCAGCAGCAGGAAACTAATCGGATGCTGATGAGAGAGATTCAACTCTTGAAATCCGGCCCAAGTAGACCTGCTGAAGAAACTGTCACTCCTTTGCAGCCTAGTGCTTTGAACTTCAGTTCTGCAGTTTACACTGAAGATAACCGGGGGAATATAGTGCCAAGCCATTCTCAGAATCATATTCCTGAGATACCCTCCTCGGTCAGGATGTCAACTGTGAGGAGCTCAGGATATGCTTCAGGATATGGCCAGAATCCTCAGACCGGTAACATGTCAAATAATAATACTCTTGCTACTAACAATAATGGGTCTTTGCAGGATGCAGGTATGACGTCAACATTTACTAGGGAACTTCAGAAATTGAAGGACATGATATCCAGTGTGCCTGGAGTGGTCCAGCCAAATCCGGAAGTATCCCAAGACAGCCACAGGATATCCCGCTTTGCATATCCTATCTGTAATGCTGAAATCCCAAAAAGATTTCAGACCCCCAACATGAAACTGTATGATGGGACTACGGATCCTGAAGAGCATGTTACCCAATATAGAGAAAGAATGGAAATTAACCCTATCCCTCCGGAGCTCAAGGAAGCATGCTTGTGCAAGGGTTTCGGTTCTACCTTGACAGGATCAGCCTTAAAATGGCTGTTAAATATTCCTCCTCACTCAATTACTTCGTTTGCTCATTTGGTTAATTTATTTAATAGTCAGTTTTCTTGCAGTCGGAGTTTTGAGAAACTAACCAGTGATCTTTACAGGATAACTCAAGGACCTCAGGAATCCTTAAGGGATTATGTGAACAAGTTTAGTCGGGAATCCTTGGATATCCCAAATCTTGATGTTGCAACAACTGTGCAGGCTTTTAAGATGGGGTTACAAAAGGATTCTCAGTTTTATCAGGATCTTGTAATGAATCCCTGCAGGAATCTCGATGAAGCTCGTAACAGGGATTTGAGATATATCCGCTTGGAAGATGACAAAAAGATGCAAGAGAGGATGAATTCTACCTCAACCTACGAATCAACCAACAGGAAATCAGAATCCTCGTATAAACCATATCGCTCCAAGCCATATGGCAGAAATGATGACAAGAAAGTGAATGCTGTTGGAGACGAGGATCCTGAAGAATATCCTGAATTATCTGAATACTGCTTTTCTGTTAATATACCTGAGTTAATGTATGCTATGCAGGGTTTGGGAGACAAAGCTAGGTGGCCCCGAAAGAATCAGCAGAAAGCTGATTGGAAGGATAAATCCAAATGGTGTGCCTTCCATGAAGATTTCGGACATGTGACCGAGGATTGCATTGCTCTAAGGAAAGAAATAAGCTACCTGTTAAGCAAGGGGTACCTGAAGGATTTGCTGGGAAGAAAGAAGAATAAAGGTCAGGATCCTGAGAAGGATCCTGAACGAGCAGCATCATCCCCAGCAGATGCCAAAATAATTAACTTTATTTCAGGAGGATCCGACATTTGTGGGACTTCGTATTCTGCGGCCAAGAGACATGCAAAGGAAGCTAAGACTGAAAGGGGAGACAAACCAGCCAAAATGACTACCCTTACAACCGATAAAGTGATCACTTTAGATAGTGATGACAGGGATACTGTTCAGGATCCTCACCATGATGCTCTTGTAATAACATTATATGTTGTGAACCATTTTGTACGCAGGATATTAGTAGACAATGGTAGCTCTGTCAACATAATTCAGCTGGAAACGTTGAAGAGGATGAATGTATCTCCGATGGACATTACTTCGAAGTCCACTGTGCTCGTTGGTTTTAGTGGAGAAGCTAGGAATACCGTAGGAGAGATAAAGTTACCAGTATATGTTGAAGGGGTCAACTCGATACAACGCTTCTGTGTGATGGACTCCCTATCCTGCTATAATATCATACTAGGCAGGCCAATGATCCATGACATGAAGGCTGTGCCATCGACTTATCACCAGTGCATCAAGATCCCAACCCCTTGGGGGTCGTCAAAGTTGATAGTGATCAGCAGGAGGCGAAGGAATGCTACTCATCCTCAATGAAATCCTCAACCAAGCCTAATCCAGCATAGCAATTAAAGATGCGGGCCCAGGATATCGTGGAGGCTTCAGAGCAGGATATGAAGAAAGTTATCCTGGATCAGGATAATCCTGATATCTCGGTGCTCGTGGGGACCAATATCCCTCAGGATATTGAAGTACAATTAACTAACCTTTTGAAGTGCAGGATGTCAACATTTTCCTGGAAGCATGAGGATATGACAGGCATATCCAAAGACATCATTACTCACAAGCTTGGAATTGACAGGTCGTTCAAGCCTGTTCAGCAAAAAAGAAGGAAGTTTGCTCCTGAACGAAATACAATCATACAAGAGAAAGTTGAAAGATTGTTGAAGTCCAAAATGATCAGGGAGGTCAAGTTTCCAAGATGGCTAGCAAATGTAGTCGTAGTACAGAAGAAAAATGAGAAATGGAGAGTCTGTGTAGATTACACAGACTTGAATAAGGCTTGTCCTAAAGACTCGTTTCCTCTTCCTCATATTGATGCAATGGTGGATGCTACTTCCGGGCATGAGATGTTAACATTCATGGACGCATCCTCAGGATTTCAGCATATTCAAATGGAGCCTTCGGACCAGGAGGATACTGCCTTCATGACACCAACAGGTATTTATTGCTATACTGCTATGCCTTTCGGTTTGAAAAATGCAGGTGCAACATACCAGAGATTGGTGAACATGATGTTCAAAGATAAGCTGGGGAACACCATGGAGGTATATATTGACGATATGGTGGTGAAATCTAAAAAGGCTGAAGATCACCTCCAGGATTTAAAGGGAGCATTTGATATCCTGGATCAGTATAACATGAAACTGAATCCTGCTAAGTGCCATTTCAGAGTGGGGGCAGGAAAGTTTCTAGGATATATTGTGACGAAAAGAGGCATAGAGGCGAGCCCGGAGCAGATTAGAGCTATCCTGGATATAAAATCACCTTCGAATATGAAGGATGTTCAACGGTTAACAGGCGGGGTAGCAGCATTGAACAGATTTATTTCAAGATCCTCGGAAAAATGCAAGGAATTTTATGATATCCTCAAGAAGAATAAGAAGTTCGAATGGGGAGTAAAGCATGAAGCAGCCTTGCAGGATTTGATGCGATATCTCTCAACTGCATCTCTATTGATGAAGCCTGAAAATGGTGAACCACTATCCCTATACCTCGCTGTATCAGGGAATGTTGTAAGTGCCGTTCTTATAAAGGACCATGAAGGTCAGCAATATCCTGTCTATTATGTTAGTAAAAGTTTACTAGATGCTGAAACTAGATATTCTCTTCTAGAGAAATTGATATTAGCCCTAGTTATGGCATCAATAAAACTTATACATTATTTTGAGACACATAGGATTCATGTTAAAACTAATTATCCTGTTAAAAACGTGCTTAGAAAACCCGAGATGTCGGGTAGGATGGCTAAGTGGTCAGTAAAGTTGAGTGCTTATGACTTAGTATATAAGCCTAGAAGTGCCATAAAGTCTCAGGCTTTAGCTGACTTTGTGGCTGATTTCAGTAGTGACATTCAAAATGAAGTAGATTTAGAAGTACAGCAATTAGGAGAAAACTTAGAATGCTGGACATTATATACTGATGGTGCATCTAACGTAAGAGGTGTAGGTTTAGGTATACTACTAAAATCGCCACAGGGGGACATATTACCTCAGGCTATTAGGTGTGAATTTCCTGCTACTAATAATGAGGCGGAATATGAGGCTTTAATTGCAGGATTAGAGTTGGCTAAAAATATGAATATTAAGAATTTGCAAGTATATGTTGACTCCTTGTTAATCGCTAATCACTTTAATGGAACCTATGCAGTTAAAGGAGAGAAGTTAATCGAGTATCTCGAAATTCTCAAAAAATTAGCAGGATATTTCGATATTTTTATACTTGAACAGGTACCAAGAGAAGATAATGCTGAAGCTGATGCCTTGGCAAATCTGGGATCATCGGTCAGGATACCGGAAGGAACCCGGATACCAATATTACATATCCTATATCCTGCGACGAATCCTCAGTATAAGGAAGTAATAAGTATTCAGGATCCTGATAATGAGTATCCTGAGGAGGATCCTAAGTCCTGGACGCCTCCAATCATGAGATATCTCAAGGAAGGACACATTCCAAAGAATGAGAATCCTAAAGCCTTTAGAATGAAGGTATCACGATTCACCATTATAGATGATGTTTTGTATAAGAAATCTCTTGCAGGACCATATCTGAGGTGCTTGGAGGATCCCGAAACCAAAGAAGTACTTCAGGATATACATGAAGGGGATTGTGGTAACCATACTGGGGGCAGGTCCTTATTCTCAAAGATATTAAGGACATGATATTATTGGCCGAAGATGAGGAAAGATGCCACAGAATATGCTCGAAGATGTGATACATGTCAAAGACATAGTAACATATTACATCAGCCTGCTGAACCGCTGTATCCTATTGTTTCCCCTTGGCCGTTCATAAAGTGGGGTATGGATATAGTGGGAAAGCTTCCAAAGGCTCCAGGAGGAAAGGTTTTCATGTTGGCAATGACGGATTATTTCTCCAAGTGGGTTGAAGCAGAAGCATTTGTTCAAGTTAGAGATCAGGAAGTGGTATCCTTCATAAAAAGAAATATCCTGACTAGGTTTGGAGTACCAGCTAAGATAATTTGTGACAACGGATCTCAATTTATAAGTAAAAGGACTACTGACTTTTGCAAGAGTTGGGGAATCAAAATGATTACGTCTACCCCGGTACATCCTCAAGCAAATGGACAAGCTGTATCCTCAAACAAGATAATTGTCAACAACTTGAAGAAGAGATTAGGAGCCAAGAAAGGAAGATGGGCAGAAGAACTACCCTTTGTTTTGTGGGCTGATATAACGACGGTAAAAAATGCAACTGGTCAAACCCCATTTTCCTTAGTATTTGGAGCAGAAGCAGTGATCCCGACGGAAATGGTGATACCTACAGCAAGATCCAACCTCGGGAATCCTGAGCAGAATCCTGAAGTCCTATCCCAGGAACTGGATACTATTGATGAGACAAGAGATGCAGCAAGGCTAAGGATGGCAGCATATCAACAAAGGATATCCAGAGTATACAACAAGAATATAAGGACTAGAAGGTTCAAAGTTGGAGATTAGGTGTTAAGAAAGGCTTTTTAGAATACTACTAATCCTGCTGATGGAAAGTTGGCTCCAAAATGGGAAGGACCATATGAGGTTGAATCAGAATCAGGAAAAGGAGCATACCGACTCAAGAATATAAAGGGGGATATGCTACCGAGATCCTGGAATGCTATACATCTAAAACTCTATTTCAAGTGAGTATGGAATTTAAATTCCAACTCAGGATGGTATGAATTCTGTCTCTCTTATTAAATTTTTATATTATTTACTATTTTGAACCTATTACTGACTTAAGCATCGGAGGGGTGTTAGCCAGCCTAACACCCACCTTAGCTTATGGTGGTTTTGCAGAATATACTTCGGGATATAGCACCAGGATACATACTCAGGATACTTCGGAAGATTAGAGGATTGGCCCCCTCTCTCACGTATAAGGGATCTTGATCCCTTCACAGGTTTAAAGGTATTCACCTTTCTTCCGAATTGGGTTTAAACACCCCGCCTGGAGCGCAAGTTATTCGGGAATAGTTCAAGGTGGCGGGACTAGCCCATGTAAAAGTGGCTGACAATTTCGTTACTATTGGCTATATCCTGAATCCTAAAGGTATATGAGGATTGATCACGGTCTCTCACGAAAGGGTATTTTCATACTCTCTAAGGTTTAAAGGTTTTCACCTTTCTAAGTCTTGGAGTTTATACACTCCCGCCTGTAGCACACGAAAATTTGGGATTTCCCCCAGGATACGAGGGATTTATCTCCAGTACGTTTTGGGGTTTACCCCTGTAACACAAAAAATTGTCTATACAATTGGAACTAGTGTTCAAAAATTTTCTAAGTGTTTGAGGACTTCTTGCACAGGGGACATTCCATCTAAAGCAATTGTATGATGTATAAAGGATCAAAGTTAAGCTAAGAATCTCGAACTGGGGACATCTTAGTAGGAGAAGTCGCAAAAGGGATTGGAGATTGATACTAGGGTTAGACTCAGTTCCTGGTATGATATTTCCTTTATAGACTTTACATAAATTTTATAACTCAGGTTAAGATTTAAGTATCCTGAAAAGGATATATCTTCAGGATATATCTTCAAAATGTGTTTTTGGGATGCGTTTCAGGATATTTGATTAAAATATTTGGAAGTGATACTAGTTTGAAATTAAAACCTTGATCAAACAAGTATTGTCAAAGCAGGTTTTAGAAAGTGGACTATCTTTTATTCTTTAAAAGTTTTCTCTAAAGTTGATTGAATTTTTAGAAGTTCTATTTAATAAAAGTTTTCATAATGGATCGTTAAGTATATTGATCAAGATATTTTCAAAAGATAGTTGTTCAAAATTTTGCAAAGCTAAGATCTACACTAAGAAATACAGAAAACGATAGCAAGTAAATTGAAAGATGAAATTCTTTGAAATAAGCAGTACCAGTTGATAACCGAAGGTTTCATCCTGAAACCCAGGACCCATCCACCTTCGGCTATCAAAGTGTTTTATACGGAAATAAAAACTGTTCATAAGACACGAAATAAAATTGTTCAAACAATTTAAAGAAAATAAGTTTTAGGAGGCAGCGCCTTCTTCGTTCATGGTAATTTCAGCAGCATCCGTCTCGGGATCCGCCTCAGCATCCCTCTCAGCATCGGTTGGTTTTTCAACTGCTTTGTAAGATCCTTCATCAGCTGGTTTGGCAGAAGTGCCGCCGAGGCTCTTTAGCTTTGTTTCCCAGGCACCGACGTCCCAAGAAGGGCATTCAAAGCCTAGTGTTTTAGCTTCGTGGGCCATCTTCAGCCTGGCCTGGAGGAGAGAGGTGACGACGGAACTCTTAAGGCTTTCCCGGTAGCTGACCATATCCCGTTCGTGTTGAGCATGGGCAGCGTCAAGATCGTCTTGGGCCTGGAGAGTAGCTTTGTTGAGAGCAGTCTGGTGTTCTTGAGTCATAGCCTTGAACTTCTCCTCATAATGCCGAGATTTAGCGGCTGCAATCATGCCTTGGTCGGAGATTGTAACCTCGGCTTTCTTTAACTTGGATTCGAGTGTCTTGTTGGGCCCGCAGGATTCTTGATATAGATGAACCAGACGTTCAAGACCCTGCAAAAATAGGAGGACAGGTATTGATTTTGATAAATACTTGTAAATAGTATAAGCTGCAGGATATGATTCAAGGATGCTAACCTGGTTGAGAAAGGAAGTCATAAACCCGCTTGCTTCGATGAACCCGTAATTCTCATAGGGGAATGTGTCAGAGATGACGGGGGAATCGGGCTCTTTCCTTTTACGGGAGCTTGAACTCCGGGGCCTGGTAGCTGGCGAAGGTTTGGGAATGACGATGGCTTTGGAACTGCTGGGTTTGGATGAAGCTGTGGCCTTGGGACTAGGTTCCTTCTTGATCTGAACCTGATCAGAATAACTGTCCAACTCGTCGAGGTCAAAGACTTCAGGGATCTTGGTTGGTGCTGCATAAAGGGAAAACTCTTACATCTTTATTACCCTTCATTCTATTATATTATGCTAACTAATTATTTTAAAGTAATCCCTACCAGACATTTCAGATGACGAGTATTGACTGGAACTCGGGATATGTGTGGTAAAACTCCTGTCGCTTGCAGGTAATTGGTAAACAGTTTTGATTATTTTCTCTGATTCCGCAGTAGGGGGAGCTACTTCCTTGAAATTTACTGCAAAGGAATCAAAAAGGAGGATATTAGCAAAAGATAAAAGTCTAAGGGTACATGGGAACATTCATAATCCTACCGGTGGTTAACCACTCCACCGGAAGGCTAGCACCCTCATCAATGGAGTCTCGTTTGACAAAGAAGAAGTTGCGTTGCCATCTGTCTTCGTTTTTGGTGGCTTTAAGAATAAGGGGTTTGTTGGAAGTCGAAAAAAGCAAAAACCAGCTAGAACCGTGGGATCGGAGGCGGTAAGCGATTGGCAGATCTTCGATACAAAGGTCGGGACAGTGAAGGTTTTTGATTTGGTTGAGCACGATTAATACCCTCCAGACCATGGGCATGGTCTAAGCAAAGGAGATACCGGTGGTCCGGAAGAATTGCATCATAAATTCGGGAAAAGGGTATCGAAGACCTAGCGAGAAAGGGTATGCTGGGAAGCAAACCCAATCAGTAGAAGAAAAGTCCGATCGGGTTGACCGATCGAATGGTCTAAAGACCGTGTTATCGGGGAAAGCACCGGAAGCTCTCAAAGCCGCAATATCTGTGTTGTCAAAAGCACAGACCTCCTTCTCGGGATTTTTGAGAAGATTCTGCTGAATGAAGGTCTCGGATGATTCACCGGTTCGGGAATGAGTTCT
>JARYGA010019658.1:0-24475 GCA_030545235.1 Helianthus tuberosus | reverse complement strand
ATCATATTACACACGCCTCGTTAATTAATCACTTACTCAAAACAAACCAACAATGTAATAACTCTATGTTTAAACCAATAGTCAAAAGTCTTTGTATAAACCGTGTCAAATGTTTATAGTCAAAAATTAGTCAAGTAATGTGTAACCAAAATGATATGTATGGTAAGTAAAATAAGACTACTTAAACCATAAGTAAAAATGTAACAAAACAAAGTATTGAAGTAAAACTTGGTTTAAATCAAAGCTATGTTTTGTGTAGTATATGCATGCTATACTGATATAAACATTTATGTGGTATTGTGAAAATTCATACATCCAAGCCTTGCGACAGTCGGATAACTATGTAAAAATGAGTTATCAAAAGAATATGTATTCGGATTCGGTCATTCCTTACGTCCAAACAAAACCCGAGATTTCAGGAATGGGATTTGTCAAGTCCTATGGTACCACTACCTACTACCGAGCGGCATGATCGGTGTTAATGAATGTATAGTATAGTTTAAACAAACCAAATGTCATACCAAAATGTAAGCATATGATGAATAAGAAATGTACTAAGTATGCTAAGTTAACATACAAAGCAGAAAAGTCATGTAAATCAATGTGCTAGCATGCTATCAGTTAACATACATAGCAGAAATGTAATGTAGAACCATGTACTAAGTATGCACACAATGGACATACATAGCATAAAATGTAATGAAATCATGTACTATAATGTACTAATGAACATAGGAAGTATATGATGTGAAAACAGGAAAGCATGAAAGTAACAAGTAGGCACATGTGTTTCACCCCAAAATAGTTTGGAAAACAGTAAAAGAGGGGTCTATGTACTCACTTGAGATTTCTCAGAAGTCCTAGGATAACCACCAAGCAATGCTAGAGATCACGGAATCAAACGGCACCTAATATAGGTAACTATGTTAATAAACCGGACCTAAATCTGAAGATCTGATAGAATGAGGTTTCGTAAACCAAACGAGTGTAGAGACTCGTGTCATATGGTTTAACAAAGCCTACATACTAAATGAAACCTATCCTAAGTGCTTTCGACCCATCGCGACCCATTTAGGTAGCTTATGCTACTTTAACGCGTCGTTCGCGTGAAACGCGTTCGGACTGCCTAACTAGTCCTATGACAAGTGTTATATGCCTAAACATGTTACATAATCAGTTATGTGACAAAATTTTAGGTTACATATGCTTAATTACCAATTATACATGAAAAGGGTATTCTGGTAATTTACCTAAGGCATATAAACTACCTATCATACAACTACTTAAACGAAGCGACCATAAGGTATAACCTCGGAAGGTTATTCCCTATATACTATGGTCACTTAATGTATTTGGTCGGATCCTAATGATCGACCAAACTGGGTCGAGTTCGAAGGTATAAGCGATTTATTAGATCGCTTACCCTACGACCCTAGACAACGTGGTAATCAGTAGGCATAGTCCCAAGGGACTATAACCAACGTGATTACACTCACGTTGCGAAGTTCAAACGAACTTCGCATTGACCATAAACTGGTCAACGCAGAAAGTCAAACAAAGTTTGACTTTCAGACTCGAAAAGACTCGAAAAGCAATAAAAGAACGAAAGAATACTTATGAAGGGTCCCCGAATGCTAATCTCGATCCAAGAATCTTAGGTATGAAACAATGGTTTCAACTTAGAGTTTCTAAGATCAAAATTCTAGTGGGTTTTGAAGTTGTGGGGTGGGGTATTTATAGTTTTCGGGTAACCGTTAAGATCGTTTCATGGAAACCGTGCTTTAATCGCATCCGTACAAGTGTTGCAAAGTTGTGGTGACTAAAAATGGGTTCTTATCAGCTGACTAGACAATTGTGAGTGTGTGGTTGAGGATTAAACAGCTGCAATCTGATGTTAAATACACTTAATCTGGTCTGGTTAGGCAGTCGCGTAGCGCTACTGCAAAGGCATTAGGCAGTCGCGCTACGCTAGCACCACCCTGTTTCAGAAATGTTTCAAAAGTGGTAGAAATGGTCCCTGCACGTGTTTAAGGCCTTTTTCGATGCGTTTGAACCCCGTTAACCTCATTTCAAGGCTCTAAAATGAAGTTAAAGTATAAGGGAACTCAAAACATGCTCAAAAATATGTCGGATGATGGTTCGTTTGGTCGTACGATCGCGATGTTCGCTTAATTACGACGGAATGCGCACAAGTGTGAAAAACGATCCAAAATGCGCGACGAATGGATTTTTCTTATGCCGAACACTAAAATAAAATGTTTTAGTGATTACATAAATTTTTCGATGTCCGGATGTATTCAGAACGTAAGATATGCGCGAAAGTGCAAACTTGTGCACTTTTTGACGCTTTTAGTCCCTGAATGACCCTAAAGTTTATTTTAGCACACCGAACCCCTCAAAGCCTATTTCTAAGCTATGTGAAGGATATTTAGGGTATGTTTAATTTATGTTCATGTTCCAGAATGTCTGTTACAGTTCAGATTGGCATACTTTCGCAGTTTGTCAACTTTAGTCCCTGTAAGCGAATTAACTTGTTTTTGCCATACCAAAGCCTTCAAAACTTATTTCTAAGTTATGTAAAGGTTATTTAAGGTATGTTAAGCCTATGTCACTATTCCGGAGTGTTTGTTGCATTGAACTGGTTATATTTACGCATCGGTGCGCGTATAACCTTCAAGAAAGCGATTTAGAGTTTGGAATTGAACAAGAATTGATATGTGCAAATGATACACATATTTATACAAATCCCAAGGATGAAATATAATATTTCATTGGTTCGGTATTTGTTTAATGGCCGTGGAGGCACAGGTGTTACAGTGTTGTAACAGAATTAATTGTTTCAAATCCATGGCAATTGACGTTTCGTTTTATTGATTAAAAGTGTTACAATGTCTTAACAAACAAAGAAATACAACATAATTAACTAGTCTTGCATCTTTTATTGTCACTAAAGCCCAAGTCTGCCTATGTGTATCTTGATCATCTTATGCAACAGCTCCTGAAAAACACATGTGAAAATAGGTACGTCAGCATAAAAATTCCTGTGAGATACATAGGTTTATGAAAATAGGATTCATGACTTATTGTTTAAGAAAATGTTTAGTCATGAACCCTGTAATTTGATTTGTCTTGTAAATCATTTGAAAAACGATAAGATCAGATGATATGTATAAATAAATGTAAGGTTAAATGAATAACCATGTAAGATGAGTTTGTATAAGATAAGTTGTTTGTAAAACAATGTATTGTGAAAAGTATGTTATTTGTATAAAATGTTATATGTCAAAATTGAAATGATTAAAATAACACTACGATATGTAATACCATACAAACACTTATATATAGGAAGTACCAGCGGTGTATCCACCATGCTTGTATCATATTACACACGCCTCGTTACTTAAATCACTTACTCAAACCAACCCAACAATGTAAGATGTCTATGTTTAAACCAATTGTCAAATGTATTGAATAATATGCCAAAATGTTTATATCAAGATGTAAATCATGCAACGTATAACTAATGTTGAAAATGTTTATGTGTTAAATGTAAATCATGTAATGTATAACAATTGTAGAAATGTTTATGTATGGTCAAATACGGTTCACACGGTTCACAGATACAAATGGTTCACAGATACAAATGGTTCACAGATACAAACGGTTCACAGATACAATATAATGTGTTCACATGCTGGATGAGCATATGCAATAGAAATGCAATGTAAAACAAAGTACTAAGCATGCACACAATGGACATACATAGCATAAGTGTAATGTAAAACAATGTACTAAGTATGAACTAAATGGACATACATAGCATAAAATGTAATGTAAAATGATGTACTAAGTACGCACACAATGGGCATACATAGCATGAAATGTAATGAAATCATGTACTATAAATGTACTAATGAACATAGCATGTATATGATGTGAAAACATGGAAAGCATGAAAGTAACAAGTAGGCACATGTGTTCCACCCCAAAACGTTTGGAAAACAGTAAAAGAGGGGTCTATGTACTCACTTGAGATTGCTTAGTAGTCCTTGAGTAACAACCAAACAATGCTAGAGATCGCGGATATCAAACGACACCTAATATAGGTAACTATGTTAATAACCGGACCTAAATCGGATGATTGGATAGAATGAGGGTTCATAAACCAAACGAGTATAGAGACTCGTGTCATATGGTTTAACAAAGCCTTCATGCTAAAACGAAACTTAACCTAAGTGTTTACGACCCATTACGACTCGTTTAGGTAGCTTATGCTACTTTAACGCGTCGTTCGCGTGAAACGCGTTCGGACCGCCTAACTAGCCCTATGACAAGTGTTATATGCCTAAACATGTTATATAATCAGTTATGTGACAAAAGTTTAGGTTACATATGCTTAATTACCAATTATACATGAAAAGGGTATTCTGGTAATTTACCTAAGGCATATAAACTACCTATCATACAACTACTCAAACGATGTGACCATAGGGTATAACCTCGGAAGGTTATTCCCTATCTACTATGGTCACCTAAAGTATTTGGTCGGATCCTAATGATCGACCAAATGGGTCGGGTTCGAAGGTATAAGCGATTTATTAGATCGCTTACCCTACGACCCTAGACAACGTGGTAATCAGTAGGCATAGTCCCAAGGGACTATAACCAACGTGATTACACTCACGTTGCGAAGTTCAAACGAACTTCGCATTGACCATAAACTGGTCAACGTAGAAAGTCAAACAAAGTTTGACTTTCAGACTCGAAAAGCAATAAAAGAACGAAGGAATACTTTCGAAGGGTCCCCGAATGCTAATCCCGATCCAAGTAGCTCAGGTATGAAACAAAGGTTTCAACTTAGAGCTCCTCAAATCAGAATTCTTGTGGGTTTTTGAGTTGTGAATCAAGGGGTATTTATAGGATATGCACCACCGTTAGGATCGTTTCTTGAAAAACGTGATCGAATCCTATCCGTACAAGTGTTGGAATGTTGTGGTATGTCAAATGGCCACCCACCATAGGGAATCAACACTTGGAATTGGGTTTATGGGTGCACAACAGCTGCAAACAGCTGGACAGAAGCTTCTGATGTTCTGCAGACTACTTGCGCATCGTAACAATATATTTGTTGCGGTGCGCAAGGACCTAGTTTGGCAGAATGTCAGATTTGGTCCCTGCAGCCCGTTTAAGCTATTTTCGATGCGTTTGAACCCCGTTAACCTCATTTCAAGGCTCTAAAATGAAGTTAAAGTATAGGGAACTCAAAATATGCTCAAAAATATCTCGGATGTCGGTTCGTTTGGCCGTACGGTTGCGTTGTTCGGTTAATTACGACGGAATGCGCATAAGCACGAAAAACGATCCAAATGAAGCGACGAATAGATTTTTCTTATGCCAAACACTAAAATAAAATATTTTAGTGCTTACATAAATTTTTGGATGTCCGGATGTATTCAGAACGTAAGTTATGCGCGAAAATGCAAACTTGTGCACTTTTTGACACTTTTAGTCCCTGAATGTCCCAAAAGTATATTTTAGCACACCGAACCCCTCAAAGCCTATTTCTGAGCTATGTAAAGGATATTTAAGGTGTGTTTAACTTATGGTCATGTTCCGGAATGTTCGTTACAGTTCAAATTGGCATACTTTCGCAGTTTGTCAACTTTAGTCCCTGTAAGCGATTTAACTTGATTTCACCATACCAAACCTTCCAAAACTTATTTCTAAGTTATGTAAAGGTTATTTAAGGTATGTTAAGCCTATTTCACTATTCCGGAGTGTTCGTTGGATTAAGCTGGTTATATTTACGCATCAGTGCGCGTATAACCTTCCAGAAGGCGATTTAGAGCTTGTAATCGAACAAGAATTGATATGTGCAAAAGATACACATATTTATACAAGTCCAAAGTATGAAATACAATATTTCATTGGTTTGGCATTAGTTGGATGGTTGAAGTGACACAGGTGTCACAGTCTCCCCTACTTTAGGAAATTTCGTCCCGAAATAAATTCGTAGGAGTCTATCTGTGGCTTTGTGTTAAGTAACCATCAAAGATAAGCAAGGCATAATCCTGTTATTTCTCTTTAACGGACATTTTTCAGAATTGAAAAATGAACGGAGTTATTTTCAACAGGCATTATTCAGAAACGAAAAATGGACGAAATAAGTCATTTTCCACAACCTCTTCAGAAACGAAAATGAACGAAATGAGTCATTTTCCACAACCTCTTCAGAAACGAAAATGAGCGAAATGAGTCATCTTCCACAATTTCTTCAGAAACGAAAATGAACGAAATGAGTCATTTTCCACAATTTCTTCAGAAACGAAAATGAACGAAATGAGTCATTTTCCACAACCTCTTCAGAAACGAAAATGAACGAAATGAGTCATTTTCCACAATTTCTTCAGAAACGAAAATGAACGAAATGAGTCATTTTCCACAACTTCTTCAGAAACGAAAATGAACGAAATGAGTCATTTTCCACAACTTCTTCAGAAACGAAAATGAACGAAATGAGTCATTTTCCACAACTTCTTCAGAAACGAAAATGAACGAAATGAGTCATTTTCCACAACCTCTTCAGAAACGAAAATGAACGAAATGAGTCATTTTCCACAATTTCTTCAGAAACGAAAATGAACAAAATGAGTCATTTTCCACAACTTCTTCAGAAACGAAAATGAACGAAATGAGTCATTTTCCACAATTTCTTCAGAAACGAAAATGAACGAAATGAGTCATTTTCCACAATATCTTCACACACGACCAAACTTGCTGTGGTTTCCGTGCACTGAATTTCATAATTATGTGTGCATCCATAATTACGCAATTCCTTGCACAGTCCGCACAATTTGTTTGTAATATGAAGGGGAGGAAAAATCAAACCTGTGATGAGTGTGACTAGACTACCATAAGGTCCTTTTAATTAGATTGACAACTGATCCTTTTAATTAGGCCACCTAGGAGTTCTTTCAGCTATCTCATCACATGATATTCCTAACCAGTTTTTTGGATCAATCTGTTTAACTAGACCACTCAAGGGGTCTAATTATGGAATATTACAATATACTCCAAGGGTCTTTACTATTACGTAAAAGCCCATTGAGGATTTAATATAGTACACAAAGATATGGAAGATTCTACGAGGATTTAGATAACAAAACTTGGATTACACAAGAACATGAAAGGGAACACATAAGCACATAATTACATAGTTGTTAAATTTGTTATTAACTTGTTATCGATTGAAAATGGATATGGAAACCAGTCAATTGACTTCAATGTCCTCTGGGATTTATCTGAAAAGATATGAAGATCTCCCAAAATTCGATTTTTGTTTTCTAAGAAACGTAATATTCGAATTAAGGAACACAAAAATTTTAGGATTTACAGAAATACCCTTAGGTACCCTATTAAGGATTTATAGTAGTACTTTGGGTATTCGTCCAGTGTTGTAACTTGCGTTTTGTACTACGTTTTCCTTGAAAGAAACAGGTACTTAGGAATTTCGTGGAAAACGCAAGAGATTATAAAATAGTAAAATTTTGGGGAGTAGTTTGCTTTTCAAGGAATACGATTCCTTGATTGTCGGTATTGTAAGGGATATGTTGTTTATGCATACAACCACATAAATACATTGCAATGTAAATAAAAAAAAATTTATTTATTAACAATGATAACAACTATTTCATGGACCTTGACAACAAAAGAAAATAATACATAAGACATGATTATTTCTAAAAGGTGTTGTCTTCTAGTCGGTCATATGCTCATCTCCGTGCTGGATTAGCATTAGCAAGCTTTGGGCAATTTCTTCGGAAATGACCCATCTCGCCACACTTGTAACAAGAACCTGGTGGAAAGCGAGCTTGAGCAGGATTGTTGTTAGCTTGATTTGGTGCAACTGCTGCTACGCAAACTTTTGCTGTATGACCTTTACGTCCACAAATTTGGCATTCGCGGCACTTCACCATAGCATGATGATAAAGGTTACATTTGTTGCACAAGGGTGAAGTTCCATTGTATGGCTTCCTAGTACGGGATTGAGCTGGTTGGTTGGGGACGGCTTGATCATTGTGAGTAACCATGGCGAAGTTCTGAGAAGCCTTTCGCTTCTTTGACTTCTTAGGGGATCCAGTCTGTTCATCCATGGTCTTTGATTCCTCGATTGGTTTCGATTCCTCGACCGGTTTCTTGTCACCCTTTCGGAAAAGCTTACGTTTCCTGATCTGAGATTCAGTCAAGGTTGCAGCTAGCTCAATGGCCTGCCTAACCGTAGTGGGGTTACTACCAGTAACAATGTCCTGAACTGAGTCAGGGAGACCATCAATGTATTTTTCGATCGCCTTATCCAAAGGCGTAACCATGGTAGGACACAACAGGCTCAGCTCCTCATATCGATCAGTGTATGCTCGATGTTCACCGCTGTCTTGCTTAAGATCGTCGAATTCCCTTTCCAAGGCCCTGATCTCGTGACGAGGACAAAATTCCTTCATCATCAGTGCTCTAAGTTCTTCCCACGTTTGAGCCAGTGCCACTTCGGCACCCCTATCTCTCACCACACCGTTCCACCACGTCAAAGCTCGTTTCACAAAGACACTAGATGCGAAATCTACCTTTCGCTCGTCTGGACATTGAACATGCCTGAAGGTGCTATCTAGACTCTCGAACCATTGCAGAAGTGCAGTCGCTCCTTGAGACCCAGAAAACTTTGATGGCTTAGCCGAGTTGAACGTCTTGAAGTTGCAGGGGGCATTGTTGTTATTGAGAGCTTGGTGACATTGAGCAACGATGTTCGGGATTGCAGCAGTCATTTGCTGTGTAATGACAGCTGCCAGATCTTCAATAGATACCGGATTTTCGCGTCGTGGAGGCATTCTAAAAGGGGAAACATGAAATGAAACGAGTGAGAGAATTAGACGAAAAGAAGGAGATGAACAAATCTGATGAAAGCAAGGATAGTGGTCATTTGTTTGTTACTACAAAGCAACAAACGACCTCGGTGATTAATCAAAGTAAATAGGTCGAAAATAATGTATCGCGAAGACATGCTCGCCTATAAGTGAACACTCATCCCAAGAATTCCCAGGTAAGCACAACTGGTCTCGCGTCTGATGAGATATATACGAAGTGCTTGCCTAGACAGAAAACCCAGAATACAGGCATTCACCCTTCCAGTTTGCACGTGTTCACATTATTTAAAACCCAAAACCTTGACGAGATTTTTGAAAATTAAAAGGGGTTCAAAACCTTATAACAGAGGGTTCAAAACCTAGTAATCAATCATCCTAGAACAGATGATTAGTTTTCAAAACGGTTTTGAAATTTATGTTCTTGTTGTGGTCGTCGCCTAAGGATAGGTGACGGTATTGTTTTATGACTAAACGCAAGTAAACTCGCGTTAGGGTCCTAAGAAGGTTATAGACTAGGTCAAAGCATTACTAATAACCAAATTCCCTATAACCATTGGCTCTGATACCATCTTTTCTGTCACACCCCGACCACGTAGAACATACAAAACGTGGCGGAAACATCGGGGAGTGTTGTAACAGAATTAATTGTTTCAAATCCATGGCAATTGAAGTTTCGTTTTATTGATTAAAAGTGATACAATGTCTTAACAAACAAAGAAATACAACATAATTAACTAGTCTTTCATCTTTTATTGTCACTAAAGCCCAAGTCTGCCTATGTGTATCTTGATCATCTTATGCAACAGCTCCTGAAAAACACATGTGAAAATAGGTACGTCAGCATAAAAATGCCTGTGAGATACATAGGTTTATGAAAATAGGATTCATGACTTATTGTTTAAGAAAATGTTTAGTCATGAACCCTGTAATTTGCTTTGTCTTGTAAATCATTTGAAAAACGATAAGATCAGATGATATGTATAAATAAATGTAAGGTTAAATGAATAACCATGTAAGATGAGTTTGTATAAGATAAGTTGTTTGTAAAACAATGTATTGTGAAAAGTATGTTATTTGTATAAAATGTTATATGTCATAATTGAAATGATTCAAATAACACTACGATATGTAATACCATACAAACACTTATATATAGGAAGTACCAGCGGCGTATCCACCATGCTTGTATCATATTACACACGCCTCGTTACTTAAATCACTTACTCAAACCAACCCAACAATGTAAGATGTCTATGTTTAAACCAATTGTCAAATGTATTGAATAATATGCCAAAATGTTTATATCAAGATGTAAATCATGCAAAGTATAACTAATGTTGAAAATGTTTATGTGTCAAATGTAAATCATGTAATGTATAACAATTGTAGAAATGTATGGTCAAATACGGTTCACACGGTTCACAGATACAAACGGTTCACAGATACAAACGGTTCACAGATACAATATAATGTGTTCACATGCTGGATGAGCATATGCAACAGAAATGCAATGTAAAACAAAGTACTAAGCATGCACACAATGGACATACATAGCATAAGTGTAATGTAAAACAATGTACTAAGTATGAACTAAATGGACATACATAGCATAAAATGTAATGTAAAACGATGTACTAAGTACGCACACAATGGGCATACATAGCATGAAATGTAATGAAATCATGTACTATAAATGTACTAATGAACATAGCATGTATATGATGTGAAAACATGGAAAGCATGAAAGTAACAAGTAGGCACATGTGTTCCACCCCAAAACGTTTGGAAAACAGTAAAAGAGGGGTCTATGTACTCACTTGTGATTGCTTAGTAGTCCTTGAGTAACAACCAACCAATGCTAGAGATCGCGGATATCAAACGACACCTAATATAGGTAACTATGTTAATAACCGGACCTAAATCGGATGATCGGATAGAATGAGGGTTCGTAAACCAAACGAGTATAGAGACTCGTGTCATATGGTTTAACAAAGCCTTCATGCTAAAACGAAACTTAACCTAAGTGTTTACGACCCATTACGACTCGTTTAGGTAGCTTATGCTACTTTAACGTGTCGTTCGCGTGAAACGCGTTCGGAACGCCTAACTAGCCCTATGACAAGTGTTATATGCCTAAAGATGTTATATAATCAGTTATGTGACAAAAGTTTAGGTTACATATGCTTAATTACCAATTATACATGAAAAGGGTATTCTGGTAATTTACCTAAGGCATATAAACTACCTATCATACAACTACTCAAACGATGTGACCATAGGGTATAACCTTGGAAGGTTATTCCCTATCTACTATGGTCACCTAAAGTATTTGGTCGGATCCTAATGATCGACCAAATGGGTCGGGTTCGAAGGTATAAGCGATTTATTAGATCGCTTACCCTACGACCCTAGACAACGTGGTAATCAGTAGGCATAGTCCCAAGGGACTATAACCAACGTGATTACACTCACGTTGCGAAGTTCAAACGAACTTCGCATTGACCATAAACTGGTCAACGCAGAAAGTCAAACAAAGTTTGACTTTCAGACTCGAAAAGCAATAAAAGAACGAAGGAATACTTACGAAGGGTCCCCGAATGCTAATCCCGATCCAAGTAGCTCAGGTATGAAACAAAGGTTTCAACTTAGAGCTCCTCAAATCAGAATTCTTGTGGGTTTTTGAGTTGTGAATCAAGGGGTATTTATAGGATATGCACCACCGTTAGGATCGTTTCTTGAAAAACGTGATCGAATCCTATCCGTACAAGTGTTGGAATGTTGTGGTATGTCAAATGGCCACCCACCATAGGGAATCAACACTTTGAATTGGGTTTATGGGTGCACAACAGCTGCAAACAGCTGGACAAAAGCTTCTGATGTTCTGCAGACTTCTTGCGCACCGTAACAATATATTTGTTGCGGTGCGTAAGGACCTAGTTTGGCAGAATGTCAGATTTGGTCCCTGCAGCCCGTTTAAGCTATTTTCGATGCGTTTGAACCCCGTTAACCTCATTTCAAGGCTCTAAAATGAAGTTAAAGTATAGGGAACTCAAAATATGCTCAAAAATATCTCGGATGTCGGTTCGTTTGGCCGTACGGTTTTGTTCGGTTAATTACGACGGAATGCGCATAAGCGCGAAAAACGATCCAAATGACGCGACGAATAGATTTTTCTTATGCCAAACACTAAAATAAAATATTTTAGTGCTTACATAAATTTTTGGATGTCCGGATGTATTCAGAACGTAAGTTATGCGCGAAAATGCAAACTTGTGCACTTTTTGACACTTTTAGTCCCTGAATGTCCCAAAAGTATATTTTAGCACACCGAACCCCTCAAAGCCTATTTCTAAGCTATGTAAAGGATATTTAAGGTGTGTTTAACTTATGGTCATGTTCCGAAATGTTCGTTACAGTTCAAATTGGCATACTTTCGCAGTTTGTCAACTTTAGTCCCTGTAAGCGATTTAACTTGATTTCACCATACCAAACCTTCCAAAACTTATTTCTATGTTATGTAAAGGTTATTTAAGGTATGTTAAGCCTATTTCACTATTCCGGAGTGTTCGTTGGATTAAACTGGTTATATTTACGCATCAGTGCGCGTATAACCTTCCAGAAGGCGATTTAGAGCTTGTAATCGAACAAGAATTGATATGTTCAAAAGATACACATATTTATACAAGTCCAAAGTATGAAATACAATATTTCATTGGTTTGGCATTTGTTGGATGGTTGAAGTGACACAGGTGTCACACGAGGCCCCTTCTGATCAGCAAAAGCCATTTTAACAGCTGTTAACAGCTGTTTAGCACCCCCAACTCAATTCCACTTGTTGTTTCTTGATGTTGGGGGGCCAATGTGATGTACATGAGGTTACCAACAAGTGTAGGGATGTGATTAAATCACGGTTTACGAGAAACGATCCTAACGGTGGTCCATTTCCTATAAATACCCATCCATCCCCATTGCAAAACCCACTTGAAATCTGAGTTTTTCTCTAAGTGGTTGTGTTTATACATGTGACAACTCGAGGTTCCAAGATTTCCATTTTCGCATTTAGTGCACGTTAAATTTTTTTTTTATGATTGTTTGTTACTCGACTTGTGTGTTTCACAACGCTTACATTTGTAAAACGTCAAATAGTACTACGATTGATATTTGATATTTGGGGTGCATATTATATTATATGATGATAGTGTAATTTGTACTAATTGGGATTGTATAACTTATTATGGAACTTTGGCCAACACCCCTGCTTAGATGAAAACACCCCCAAGTGAAATCACCCTAGTGGTGAAAACACCTTATTGTGTTTTCGTTCATGTGGCTGACGAAAATAGAGATGGGCCTTGGCCCAGACTTGAGATATTTATATAATGATTTTATAAACAATCTTCTTGAAGAAGCTTTCTCACTTGGCAACCTTATCATTTTGTTTCTCTCTCTACCTCTAAAAACCCAACAAAGAGAATTACTCATTTGGAGCCAGATCACGTCTGTTTGATCTCTGAGTTCGGTTAGTGATTTTACACAGTTACTTATTTTCAGATTTATGTGATTTATTGTGTTGATATTATTATGTTGACTAGTGATATCAAAGGGGTTATGAACTGTTATGTTGGATCTGGTTTAACAAGTACCTGATGAATTCAATGTTCTTGCTGAATGTTTATTTAGAGTTCTGTGTGATTTGTGTCTGTGATTCATCTTATAACTTGCTAATATTGATAATGATATTATCAACGAAAACACTTGGGTTCTAATCGAAGGTTTTAGCTTCTGTTTAATCGATTGTTTGTACAAATGGTTGAACCTTATAAGTAATGATTAAGTTTATACGTAACTGCTGAATGATTACCAACATTTTCGTGATTCATAACTGTTTTTGTGTACTGGATTGTTGATGATGATTGAAGGACCCAACGAAAACACCCCACAACTTAAAGTGGACGAAATCACATAAGTGATTTCGGCCCACATATAAGTCTTCGGCCCACAGAGTGTTTTCGGCCCAAGAGGGTTTTCGTCCACTTATGTTTTGGCTTGAGGTGTTTTCGGCAACATTAAGGATTTCGGCCAAAGGGTTTTCGGCCATAGGTGTTTTCGGCTCAAAATAGTTTTATCGAATGATCTGATCTTTAATGTTATTAGCTTGTTAACTTGATTAACTTTGTTAGTTAAGTTAACCCTGTTAAATTGGTAATTCTGTTAAGTAAGTAACCCTGTTAGCTTATTTTACTCAGTTTATAAATTCTATCAGTAAGATAAATATATTTGTACAGCATCTTAATTAGTATTTTAGTTCTGTTAAATATATTAGTTATATTAATAAGTTAACTGGGTTATGTTAACTAGGTTAAGTATGTCAAATTCATTATATATGATAACTCTGTTATAACTATTAATTTAGTTAAGAAAAAGCATGTGACACAGTTAGTATTAAATGTTAACTTTGTTAACTGAGTACCCCTGTTTGAATATGTTAGTTCAGTTAACTAGCTCAATTAACTGTGTTGTTGGTTAATTATGTTAGAATTAACTGTGAAAGCTATCATGGGTAAGATGGATTTGCATGAATTAGATTTACTGTTTACATGATACAAGATGTAAACTGCCAAACATTCTGATGATATTACTGTGACTTAGATTGCATGCGAAACTTTACAAACAATGTGAACTGATTGAGTATACGTGCACTATAGGACTTGACTGATTAACTGTGAGCACTTAACTTAGCATACCGAGCAAAGCAAGGTGAGTTCACACTCTTTCTAAGGCATGGGATTCCCGGTGGTTTGGGAATGGGTTAAGAAATTAAAATGGAACCTACATATCCTCCTTGGGTAGGATATGTACCGCCATCCTCCATGGGTAGGATGCCAATATTAATCCTGCGTATTCTCCTTGGGTAGAATACCTACGTTCGTCCTCCTTGGGTAGGACAACAACCTTAACGTACGTTCGTCCTCCTTGGGTAGGACAATCACACTCGCTACGGTCCTTGGATTAAGAAGGGCACGTACAAATACGACTAGTCTACACATGGGGAAGCCCCCACTAATCTTCGCACAGATGCCTGAAAAGGCCGCGATACGGCCCTTAACCTTGGCACAGATGTCTGGAGGACCGCGATACGGCCACTAATCTTCGCACAGATGTCTGGAGGACCGCGATGGGAATTAATAAGAAACATGGTTTACAAAACGAACAACTGATTTACGAAACGAATTCTATAACTGAAAAACCAACTGTGAACTCGCTCAACTAGTTGTTGACTCTCTGTTACATGCCTTGCAGGACCATAGGTACTCTTGGAGCTTGCACGGGAGGCGCAGTCGTTGTGGGTACGGATGTGGATGTTTTACAGGAAAACATTATGACTCTTTAAACTAAACACTTGTGTTGGATGTTCATAACTATGCTTCCGCTACCTATGCTATGCTTTTGATTTAGCACCAATTGTATTGTGATGGATTACATTTACTTTTACTTATTATTTATATGTTCAATATGATTGGTGGCTTGATCCTGGTCATGTCACGCCTCCAAGCGGTGGTACTCCGCGTGTGGATTTTGGGGGTGTGACAGATTGGTATCAGAGCCATTGGTTATAGAGAACTCGGTTTTAATAAGGGAAAAAACGTTTTTATTAAAACCAGACTATAACCGAAACAGTGCTCAACGAACCACAACGACGCCTCGCTCCACGTGCAAGACTCAACATCCTAGGTAATATGGTATATGTTTTATTTCCTACTTGCTAGAATTACATAGAACTTTGCTCGTGGTATGCTTAGATTACATTGTCTACTATACGTTATTGCTCGAGAACACTTGTGTGCTTACTCTCTTCTGTCACCGCACTATTCGCGAACCTCTCTCACTTATGTTGCATTTGCTATGAAGATCATGGCCGGATGTATCAACTTGACTCAAGCCCAGTTGACGGCTCTCATTAACGAACGAGTTGCTGCGGCACTCACAGCCATACAAGCAGGAGGTCAACACGCTCAGCCACCTGTTTGCACCCTCAATAATCTCAAGGATTGCCGACCTAGTACCTTCAGCGGTACTGAGGGAGTTGTAGGCCTCCTCCATTGGTTCGAGAGGCTCGAAACTGACTTTGAGGTGCGTGATTGCTCTGAGTCTCGTAGAGTAAAGTTTGCTACTGGAACACTCGAAGGTGCTGCATTAACCTGGTGGGAAGCACAGGTTCAAATGTTAGGGCTGGCAGCTGCTAATGCCACCCCCTGGAACGAGTTCAAGGACCTAGTTAAGGAAGAGTTTTGCAGTCGGGAAGACATCCACAAAGTAGAGGTGGAATTCCTCAACTTACGAATGACGGGGTCTGAAATTGAGGCTTATACGAAGAGATCAAATGAATTAGCCACATTTTGTCCCACTATGGTAGACCCTCCCACCAAACGCATCGAGCTGTATCTCAAGGGTCTGGTGCCAGAAATTCAGAATCATGTGACCGCAGCTAATCTTGGCACTATCCAGCAAGTCACTCGGCTTGCTCATCGTCTCACAGACCAGGCTATAGAACAAAACAAACTACCGAAACGTGTTAAAGCTGCTACTACATGTGCTTCTAGTGACAACAAACGCAAGTGGGATGGAAACCTGAGCAAGGGATTAATTCCGGTTCAGCCTCTGGCGCAGCAGCAGAAGATAGATGACTACCAGAGTCCCAGTCAGCAATTTTCTGGTAGTCGTGGGCAGAGTGGATATCGAGGAAATCATCCAAAGTGTAACAGATGCAATAGGCACCACAGCGGTCAGTGCAACAAGGGTCGTTGTCAGAGGTGTCTCAAGATAGGTCATGAAGCTAAGGATTGTCGAAACTCGCGTCCTGTAACTCAAGAACAACAACAGCCGCGTGATTGGTCAGGGTGACGCAAGGAACGATCTTAACGTAATAATGGGTAAGTTTCTTCTTGACGATTTTTATGTTACTGTATTGTTTGATTCGGGTGCGGATACCAGTGATATGTCTCTAAGTTAGCCAAATGTTAAAACATGCACCAACTCCCTTGAACACCAAACCTGTCGTAGTGTTAGCTTATGGTAGAAGTCTAGAGGCCACTCATAGTTCAGGGTTGTAATCTTATCCTCGCTGGTTAGACGTTCTCTATCGACCTCATTCCTATCGTTCTGGGCAACACCTATAGCTCGCGCACCGTATCGCTTAGCTCCATCAGAATTGGAAGAACTATCGAAGCAACTGCAAAAGCTCTTGGATAAGGGCTTTATTCGTCCTAGCTCTTCGCCTTGGGGAGCTCCAGTATTATTTGTGAAGAAGAAGGACGGTACCTTCCGCAGGTGTATAGCCTACCGCGAACTGAACAAGGTGACTGTGAAGAATCGCTATCCTATTCCACGCATCGACGACTTATTCGACCAGCTGCAAGGGTCGAGTTACTACTCGAAGATTTACCTGAGGTCAGGCTACCATCAACTGAGAGTCCGGGATGAGGACGTCTCCAAAACAGCATTCAGAACACGCTACGGCCACTACGAGTTTCTAGTCATGCCATTCGGATTAACGAACGCGCCTGTGGTTTTCATGGATCTTATGAACAGGGTGTGCAAACCTTATCTTGACAAGTTTGTTATTATTTTCACTGACGACATCCTGGTTTAATTCGGAGAATCGGGAGGAACACGAGCAGCACTTACGACTTATTTTGGAACTCTTACGAACGGAACAGCTATACGCTAAGTTTTCAAAATGCAACTTCTGGCTTCGTGAAGTCCACTTCTTAGGCCACGTGGTAAACAAGGATGCGATTCATGTCGATCCATCCAAGGTAGATTCGATCAAGAACTGGCCTGCACCTCGCACACCAACCGAAATACGCCAATTCTTGGGTTTGGCGGGTTATTATAGAAGGTTCATCAAAGACTTCTCAAAGATTGCACAGCCACTTACACTACGGACACAGAAAGGTGTTGCTTATCGTTGGGGTAATACACTGGAAACAACGTTTCAGCACTTAAAGGATAGACTTTGTAGCGCACCTATCCTCTCATTGCCTGAAGGCATGGACGATTTTGTAGTCTACTGCGATGCATCCATCCAAAGTCTTGGATGTGTGTTGATGCAACGGGATAAAGTCATTGCTTATGCTTCGCGCCAACTTAAGATTCACGAATGGAATTACACTACACATGATTTAGAGTTGGGAGCTGTTGTTTTTGCGCTCAAGATATGGCGACATTACCTGTATGGTACCAGGTGCAGCAGCTACACCGATCACAGGAGTCTTGAGCATATCTTCAAGCATAAAGAATTGAACATGCGACAACGACGATGGGTCGAACTATTGAATGACTACGAATGTGCTATAAATTACCATCCGGGTAAAGCCAATGTGGTGGCCGACGCCCTCAGTCGAAAAGATACTACACCTAGGCGTGTACGGGCGTTGCAACTCACTATTCAGTCTAGTCTTCCTTCTCAGATACGAGATGCTCAGGTAGAAGCATTGAAACCCAAAAATGTCAGGGGTGAAGCTCTACGCGGCTCAAGGCAACGGTTAGAACAAAGGGCAGACGGCGCCTATTATGTAACCGGACACATCTGGGTCCCACTCTATGGCAATCTACGCGAGCTTGTAATGGATGAAGCTCATAAGTCTCGCTACTCAGTACATCCTGGTTCGGATAAGATGTACCACGACCTCAGAACTACATATTGGTGGCCTAGCATGAAGGCCCACATAGCAACTTATGTTAGCAAGTGTTTGACTTGTGCGAGAGTCAAAGCGGAATATCAGAAATCATCAGGCCCACTCCAGCAACCTGAGATACCACAATGGAAATGGGAACAAATTTCCATGGATTTTGTTACTGGCCTACCTAGATCCCAGCGTGGAAACGATACCATTTTTGTGATCGTGGATCGACTCACAAAGTCTGCACACTTCCTGGCTATTAAGGAAACGGATGAGTTCTCCACTCTCGCAGACGTATATCTCAAGGAAGTTGTTTCAAGGCACGGAGTGCCAACTTCTATTATTTCGGATCGGGATGCACGGTTCACTTCAGATTTATGGCAAGCAATGCACAAAGCTTTTGGCTCACGGCTAGACATGAGCACAGCATATCACCCTCAGACGGATGGGCAGTCTGAGCGCACTATTCAAACTCTAGAAGACATGCTTCGGGCGTGCGTAATTGACTTTGGCAAGGGCTGGGAAAAGCATCTGCCACTTGTGGAATTTTCGTACAACAACAGTTACCACACCAGCATTAAAGCTGCTCCATTTGAGGCATTGTACGGGCGTAAATGCCAATCACCTCTTTGTTGGGCAGAGGTGGGTGACAGTCAGATCACAGGTCCGGAAATGGTAGTTGATACTACTGAAAAGATCGCTCAAATACGACAACGCATGGCGGCAGCTCGTGACCGTCAGAAAGCATACGCCGATAAAGACAGGAAACTACTCGAGTTCCAAGTTGGGGATCGAGCACTACTCAAAATTTCACCCTGGAAGGGTGTTGTTCGTTTTGGCAAACGAGGCAAACTCAATCCACGATACGTTGGACCATTTGAAGTCATTGAGAAGATAGGCAAAGTGGCCTACAGACTGAACTTACCAGCTGAACTCAGTGCAGTTCACAACGTCTTCCACGTGTCGAATCTGAAGAAGTGTCTGTCAGATGAGACCCACATAGTTCCTCTGAAGGAGCTCACTATCGACGAACGGTTGCATTTCGTCGAGGAACCAGTTGAAATCACGGACCGGGATGTTAAGGTCCTCAAGAACACCAGAATACCTCTTGTTCGAGTTCGTTGGAACTCCCGTCGTGGCCCAGAGTTCACCTGGGAACGCGAAGACCAAATGGAACTCAAATATCCCCAGTTGTTCGAAAAAAATGCAACTACTACTGAGGCTGAAGCTACTACCGAATTTCGGGAAGAAATTCCAAATCAACGGGGGGATGATGTGACACCCCAGGAGAATCAGTAAACGATAACTTACCTAGCTTCCTCAGTAAACCGCATGCTAAATTTCGGGACGAAATTTCTTTCAAGTTGGGGATAATGTGACAACTCGAGGTTCCAAGATTTCCATTTTCGCATTTAGTGCACGTTAAAATTTTTTTTTATGATTGTTTGTTACTCGACTTGTGTGTTTCACAACGCTTACATTTGTAAAACGTCAAATAGTACTACGATTGATATTTGATATTTGGGGTGCATATTATATTATATGATGATAGTGTAATTTGTACTAATTGGGATTGTATAACTTATTATGGAACTTTGGCCAACACCCCTGCTTAGATGAAAACACCCCCAAGTGAAATCACCCTAGTGGTGAAAACACCTTATTGTGTTTTCGTTCATGTGGCTGACGAAAATAGAGATGGGCCTTGGCCCAGACTTGAGATATTTATATAATGATTTTATAAACAATCTTCTTGAAGAAGCTTTCTCACTTGGCAACCTTATCATTTTGTTTCTCTCTCTACCTCTAAAAACCCAACAAAGAGAATTACTCATTTGGAGCCAGATCACGTCTGTTTGATCTCTGAGTTCGGTTAGTGATTTTACACAGTTACTTATTTTCAGATTTATGTGATTTATTGTGTTGATATTATTATGTTGACTAGTGATATCAAAGGGGTTATGAACTGTTATGTTGGATCTGGTTTAACAAGTACCTGATGAATTCAATGTTCTTGCTGAATGTTTATTTAGAGTTCTGTGTGATTTGTGTCTGTGATTCATCTTATAACTTGCTAATATTGATAATGATATTATCAACGAAAACACTTGGGTTCTAATCGAAGGTTTTAGCTTCTGTTTAATCGATTGTTTGTACAAATGGTTGAACCTTATAAGTAATGATTAAGTTTATACGTAACTGCTGAATGATTACCAACATTTTCGTGATTCATAACTGTTTTTGTGTACTGGATTGTTGATGATGATTGAAGGACCCAACGAAAACACCCCACAACTTAAAGTGGACGAAATCACATAAGTGATTTCGGCCCACATATAAGTCTTCGGCCCACAGAGTGTTTTCGGCCCAAGAGGGTTTTCGTCCACTTATGTTTTGGCTTGAGGTGTTTTCGGCAACATTAAGGATTTCGGCCAAAGGGTTTTCGGCCATAGGTGTTTTCGGCTCAAAATAGTTTTATCGAATGATCTGATCTTTAATGTTATTAGCTTGTTAACTTGATTAACTTTGTTAGTTAAGTTAACCCTGTTAAATTGGTAATTCTGTTAAGTAAGTAACCCTGTTAGCTTATTTTACTCAGTTTATAAATTCTATCAGTAAGATAAATATATTTGTACAGCATCTTAATTAGTATTTTAGTTCTGTTAAATATATTAGTTATATTAATAAGTTAACTGGGTTATGTTAACTAGGTTAAGTATGTCAAATTCATTATATATGATAACTCTGTTATAACTATTAATTTAGTTAAGAAAAAGCATGTGACACAGTTAGTATTAAATGTTAACTTTGTTAACTGAGTACCCCTGTTTGAATATGTTAGTTCAGTTAACTAGCTCAATTAACTGTGTTGTTGGTTAATTATGTTAGAATTAACTGTGAAAGCTATCATGGGTAAGATGGATTTGCATGAATTAGATTTACTGTTTACATGATACAAGATGTAAACTGCCAAACATTCTGATGATATTACTGTGACTTAGATTGCATGCGAAACTTTACAAACAATGTGAACTGATTGAGTATACGTGCACTATAGGACTTGACTGATTAACTGTGAGCACTTAACTTAGCATACCGAGCAAAGCAAGGTGAGTTCACACTCTTTCTAAGGCATGGGATTCCCGGTGGTTTGGGAATGGGTTAAGAAATTAAAATGGAACCTACATATCCTCCTTGGGTAGGATATGTACCGCCATCCTCCATGGGTAGGATGCCAATATTAATCCTGCGTATTCTCCTTGGGTAGAATACCTACGTTCGTCCTCCTTGGGTAGGACAACAACCTTAACGTACGTTCGTCCTCCTTGGGTAGGACAATCACACTCGCTACGGTCCTTGGATTAAGAAGGGCACGTACAAATACGACTAGTCTACACATGGGGAAGCCCCCACTAATCTTCGCACAGATGCCTGAAAAGGCCGCGATACGGCCCTTAACCTTCGCACAGATGTCTGGAGGACTGCGATGGGAATTAATAAGAAACATGGTTTACAAAACGAACAACTGATTTACGAAACGAATTCTATAACTGAAAAACCAACTGTGAACTCGCTCAACTAGTTGTTGACTCTCTGTTACATGCCTTGCAGGACCATAGGTACTCTTGGAGCTTGCACGGGAGGCGCAGTCGTTGTGGGTACGGATGTGGATGTTTTACAGGAAAACATTATGACTCTTTAAACTAAACACTTGTGTTGGATGTTCATAACTATGCTTCCGCTACCTATGCTATGCTTTTGATTTAGCACCAATTGTATTGTGATGGATTACATTTACTTTTACTTATTATTTATATGTTCAATATGATTGGTGGCTTGATCCTGGTCATGTCACGCCTCCAAGCGGTGGTACTCCGCGTGTGGATTTTGGGGGTGTGACAATACACTTCCTACCTGAGATTACTTGGAAATGAATCTTGCGGGGACCCTTTGTAAGTGTTCTTTCGTTCTTTTCTTTCGTTTTAGCGTTAAAGTCAACTTTGTTTGACTTTCTGCATTGACCATTTTATGGTCAACACGAATTTCATTTGAACTTCATAACGTGAGCGTGATCACGATGGTCATAGTCCCTAGTGACTATACCTACTGATTACCACGTTATCTAGGCTCAGTGACGAGTCGTAGTTTCGGCCAAAATGCGTGTTATTGCGTATTTTGTAACCAAACTACTTTTAGGTATCAAAACTGTTTGTTTTGATACCAAACCTGTTTTCTAAACTTAGTTAAGCATGTTTTAACATGCTTAGCTCGTCACTTTTAGTTTAGTGCTTATATAGGGTCGTAAGGTAAGCGATCTAAAGAATCGCTTATACTTTCGAACCCGACCCGTTTGGTCGATCATTAGGATCCGACCAAACACATTTAGGTGACCATAGTATATAGGGAATTTCCTTCCGAGGTTATACCTTATGGTCGCTTCGTTTAAGTAGTTGTATGATAGGTAGTTTATATGCCTTAGGTAAATTACCAAAATGCCCTTTTTACGCCAAAATTCATTTTAAGCATATGTAACATAACTTTTGGTATCTAAACTGATTTGGTAACAATATTAGACATGTTAAGGCATATTTTACTTGTCATAGGACTAGTTAGGCGTTCCGAACGCGTTTTACGCGAACGACGCGTTAAAGTAGCATAAGCTACCTAAACGGGTCGTAATGGGTCGTAAGCACTTAGGTTAGGTTTCATTTTAGTATGTAGGCCTTGTTAAACCATATTACATGAGTTCCCCTACTCATTTGGTTTACGAGCCTCATTCTATCCGATCTTCCGATTATAGGTCCGGTTTATTAATGTAGTTACCTATATTAGGTGCCGTTTGATATCCGTGATCTCTAGCATTGTTTGGTTGTTACTCAAGGACTACTAAGCAATCTCAAGTGAGTACATAGACCCCTCTTTTACTGTTTTCCAAACATTTTGGGGTGGAACACATGTGCCTACTTGTTACTTTCGTGCTTTCCTGTTTTCACATCATATACTTGCTATGTTCAATAGTACATTTATAGTACATGATTTCATTGTGTTTTATGCTATGTATGCCCATTGTGTGCGTACTTAGTACATTATTTTACATTACATTTTATGCTATGTATGCCCATTGTGTGCGTACTTAGTACATTATTTTACATTACATTACATTTTATGCTATGTATGCCCATTGTGTGCGTACTTAGTACATTATTTTGCATTACATTTTATGCTATGTATGCCCATTGTGTGCGTACTTAGTACATTATTTTACATTACATTTTATGCTATGTATGCCCATTGTGTGACAACTCGAAATTTAGAACCTTTCGTTGTATCTTGATGTAACATGCTTGAACGTTGTGTGACTAGTTAACTTGTTGGTTTAATGATATAAGTGAACATCCTATGTGATTATGTGTTATGTTTATATGTATGCTTGTATGTATGCGACCCGAGACACAAGAACCCGACTCGAGACCATGCGGTCTCGAGAGAATAGTGTAACTATTGGGCCGGTTGGGCCATGTTCCTCCTCACCCCACTCGAAAACCCAATAGGGTGAACCAACTTAGAGCTAGTATATATATCATGCCCCTAGCCAACTTTGCCATTCTTTGGGCAACCCACACTCACTCTCACACATACTCTCCTACATTCTCTCTCTCTAAAACCCTAGAGGCACAAGTCTTCTCTCCTCTCCTTTCGGATTCAACCGGTGGCAACACAAGAGCTCACGGTTCAAGCTTAAGATCTCCCTTGAAAACCTAACCGGTTAGTGATTCATGCTATGTATTGTATTCGGTTGATGATAGTGTGTAATATTTCGGTTGATGATGATGTGTGATGAAGATACTTGATAATGTGTTTGCTTGTTAAAGTTTT